>LPNX010108458.1:648896-675798 GCA_001517045.1 Pseudotsuga menziesii
ACCATCCATCCAAATTCACCCATCCATCCACCCCATCATAGACCTTAGCTCCCTCCCCCATATTCCTCCACCATCTTTGTTTCCCCTTCCAGGGTGGCCCATTCCATTATACATCTAGTTGGGGTTTATTGCTGTACATCACCACTTCTCCCACTCCATTCCATGCCCTCTCTCGCCATATACCCTAGTTTTGTATCCAATGTCAATGTGGCTACATCCTCCGCTATGCCATCCACCCTAGCATCATAGCAGGTTGTCCATCCCACTGCTCTACCTACCACCCCCAAGGACTAGCCGAATGCTCTACTTGCCATCCCCGAGGACCATCCTATTGTGTTCACGGTGAGATTGATTAGTTTATGAAAATATCGTGCACTATTAACGAAAATTAACATAGACGGAAAATTGTATGAGTTATCTTACTATTTAAATATTGTAGGTGTCATTGCCGAGGGACTTGGATCATAGAGGAGGGTAGCCCGCTCACCACTTGAAGAGTCTCAAGAGATAACTTCATCTATGCATATGATAAAACATATAACATAAAACATAAGATTCTCATAAAACACAAAACATAAAACATAAGAGATAAGAGTCTCAAATTGTTGTAGGTATATGATAAAACATAAATCAATGAAATGATCTCAAATATTGTGAATGAAAACAATTATTTACAATTCACCATACTTATTCAAAATGATCTCTTCTTGCAATGAAAACTTGTAGTTTGAATCTATCCACTAACTTCGAAGACCACTGAAGATGTTTGTTAGATTCCAAGAGTGATATTCTTCCAATAGATCAAAGAGTATTCACACATGTACAAGTATTTTTACAACATTGTCTTCACCACTACTTCTTCTTAGGCCCATGGGTGCCATTATGAGGTCTTAGGATCCTTACCTATGGCTAGTGGAGGGTAAGGGAGGATTCCAACATTGACCAAGGATGGGTGTCAAGGTTAAACAAATGTTCAGTGGCGAACATGGCCAATAACACATGGCCTCAAGCCTTAGCGCGATAGTAGTGACAGTGGAAACCATGGTCAATAACACATGGTAAATAACACCATTGTCAATAACACATGACCTCAAGCCCTTGGTCAATAACAAATAGATGGTGTGCCAGTCACCCTCTAAAATTTATATCATTATTGAAAAGCATACAATGGATTTGCTCACCTTGTACATGGTCATTTGAGGTACAACATGTTCGATCGTTATGGGAAAGGATGGGTGTCCTGTTATATGTGTGTGTGTGTGTGTGTGTGTGTGTGTGTGTGAGAGAGAGAGAGAGAGAGAGAGAGAGAGAGAGAGAGAGAGAGAGAGACGAGGATGGTTAATGAAAGGCACAGAGAGTGGGAGGGGGGGTAGAGAAATATCATTTGGGCCTTAGGTTATAAATGAGGTAGCATGACGTGTTATATGTGTGTGCATGAGAGAGAGAAAGAGAGAGAGAGAGTAGAGAGATGGAGAGTGTGGGGCTAGAGAAAGATAATTAGGGCCTTAGACGCCAAAAACCACTTCTAGGGCTCAATCACCATGAGAAGCTGCTCTAATTTTTAAGACATAATGATATTGTTGAACATTCTAATGTGTATGAGCCTTCAACAAGTCCTTGAACCAATAGATGAGCCCCTTGTACGAGTTCTTTGTAGGTCTCTAAATGGAATATGGGTGTCATGAGTAGGTTTTTATGAACTACAAAGATAAAGGGTTTACCAAATAATGCTATAGAGTGAAGTGGTAGATGATTCCCATCATCATCATAGTCATCATCATCATTCTCATCATCATCATAATCATCATCATCATCATCTTCATCATAGACGTCATCGTCATGGTCATCATCATCATCATCATCATCATTATCATCATCATCGTCATCATCATCATCATCATCATCATCATCATCCACATACCCATCATCATCATCATCATCCTCATCATCATCCTCATCATCATCATCATAGTCATCATCCTCATCATCATCATTGTCATCCTCCTCCTCCTCCTCCTCATCATCATCATAATCATCATTGTTCATCATCATCATCATGGTCATCATCATGGTCATCATCATCATCATCGTCATCGTCATCATCATTATCCTCATCATCCTCATCATCATCGTCATCATCTTCATTGCCATTGTCATCATCCTCATCATCATCATCAAAATAATTGTTCATCATCATCGTCATGGTCATCATCATCATCATTATGACCATCACAGTCATCATCATAGTCATCATCGTTCTCATCATTGTAATCATCATCATAACCATCGTCATCATAGTCATAATATTTTTGATCATCATCATCGTCGTCGTCATCGTCATCATCATCATCATCATCATTCCCATCATTAGTAGCATAGTCATCATCCTCATCATCATTATCATCGGCATCCTCATCATCTGCATCATCATCATTGTAATCATCGTCATCATAGTCATAGTCGTCGTGATCATCATCATCATCATAATCATCGTTGTCATCATCGTGACAATCATCATCATCATCATCATCATCATCTTCATCATCATCCTCATCATCATCATCCTCATCATCCTCATCATCATCATCATAGTCCTCATCCTCATCATCATCATTGTCATCATCCTCCTCATCCTCATTATCATCATTGTCATGGTCATCATCATCATGGTCATCATCATCATCGTCATCGTCATCATCATCATTGTCATCATCGTCATCATCATCTTCCTCCTCCTCCTCCTCCTCCTCCTCCTCCTCATCGTCATCATCCTCATCCTCCTCATCATCATCATCATCAACATTATTGTTCATCATCATCATCATCATCATCATAGTCATCATTATCCTCATCATTTTAATCATCATCATAGTCATAGTATTCGTGATCATCATCATCATCGTCGTCGTCATCGTCATCCTCATCATCATCATCCTCATCATCCTCATCATAGTCATCATCCTCCTCATCATCATCGTCATCATCCTCATCCGTGTCCTCCTCCTCATCATCATCATCATCATTGTTAATCATCGTCATCATGGTCATCATCATCATCATCATCATAATAATCATCGTCATCATAGTCATAGTCATCGTGATCATCATCATCGTCATCTTCATCATCAACATCATCATCCTCATCCTCATCATCATCATCATCACCATCATTGTTCATCATCATCATCATCATCATCATCATCATCATCATCATCATCATCATAGTCATCATCCTCATCATCATTATCCTCATCATTGTTCATCATCATCATCATGGTCATCATCGGCATGGTCATCATCATCATCATCATCATCATAATCGTCATCGTCATCATCATCATCATCATCATCCTCATCATCATCATCATCATCATCATCATCATCATCATCATAGTCATCATCAACGTCATCATCGTAATCATCATCATCATCATAGTCATAGTCATAGTCATCATGATCATCATGATCATCATGATCATCGTCATTGTCATCATCGTCATCGTCATCCTCATCCTCATCATCCTCGTCTTCATCATCATTGTTCATTATCATTGTCATTGTCATCCTCCTCCTCATCACCATCATCATCATCATAGATTCATCATCCTCATCATCCTCATCGTCATCATTCTCATCATCATCATCATCATCATCATCATCATCATCATCATCATCACCATCGACATCGTCATCGTCATCGTCATCATCATCGTCATCATCATTGTTACAATTAGGGAGAGGGGGGGTTGAGATGCTTGGCAATGAGATCAAATAAAAGTTTCAAATACTAAACAAATACGGACATGTGTGTTTAACGCATACACATTTAGAAGCACGACCACGCTTTTAGTGCATATGTGTTACTTTTTAAACTACACACACACGTTTTTGTTGCACGTATGCGCTGATTTAAATTTTGAATTTTGGCGGGCACCTTTTTTTCAACCTGCATGGTGGATGACTTGGCTGATTTGGTTTTAGGTTTAGGTTGCCAAACCAAGTGGTTTGGACTGTCTTATGAGACAAAACATTTTTTTTACCACTTCTCCAATTCTGTGCATGATTTTTCATATGCCACGCTTGTCAACTGCTAATGAAAATTCACACACTTGTGTAACTCTGTCTGTAGATTCTGAATATGTAATTTTAATTTAAATCTATTATCTTTTTCTATTTTTTATTTAATTTTAAATGGACTAACGTCAATATACTAACAAAAGATAGGCTATTTTCTTTGGATATAACTTTTGATTGGCTCACCTATTTAGAAAACGGAAAAGAACCTGCAGAAGAAGACACAAAGACCTACATCCTAAAAAAAAACATTGTCCATTGACTATGTTAAGACCAAGATGTCATGGACCAATGCTCGACCTTGTAATTTTAGGGTTTCACTGACTTCCTTAATATATATATATATAGATAGATATAATACAAATAAATATGGAAAAATAATGCTACACTAGACACACCTGTTACCTACAACTCTATATGATGTTTTTCACAAAATTCCACCATTTGCATACCAAACGTGTCGACCAACGCAAACATATTCATTATTTTTTGGGAAAAAAATAATATACCAACCTTAGAAGAACCTCGTTTTTTGGGATTTATACTTAGTTTCCATAAATAAAAGTTATATATTCCGGAAGGTACTCGGATTGTCCATGTTTCATACTCTTATGCCATATTCCAAAACGTTGTGTAGGTACCTCTAATATTGCTTTTTGATGTTCATATTTATGTTTTTCCAGAAGTTCATTGCAACGAACGTGTCATAAGTGACCAGAATTAGTTTGCACATGTAATGTCCCCTTTTTGTAATTTTTTTCAAAATGACCAATTCTTCAATTATTTCACAATGTACTTAAATTCATCTTCTTACAACTCTAGTTATATGGATTCAATTGATTCCAAAATTCCTCCAATTTATTTCAAACTTGGTGAGGAAGGTCTTGAGGGGTGATGAGACATATTATCACATCTATCAGACATATAATCAACTGATATACCCAATCATGGTCTGCAATTTGCAAGGGAATAAGTTTCGGGACAGGACTAGTCAATTTGGGAGGTGGAAATCCCCCCTGGGTCCTGGAACAAATCTCTTCACAACACTGTACAAACTTCACTAATGGTGGGTATGATACTTGGCTATGTTATCAGAAATTAATTAAAGTATATTTGAAGCATAATATGTGTTTTTGGGGTCAAATAGGTATCTAAGAGAACTCCATGAATTTACTAGTAATTTTGAGGTTCCATCACCCAATGGTAGATGACTCCAAATAGATCCAAATGCTATCGAATTGTACCAGAATGTGTATGAGTGATATAATAACTTAATTTTAATTTTAAAAGTTGTATTATGGCCTTCCAATTACTTCTGAAAGTCTATATTAAATTCTGGATAAGACAAATGCTTTAACTAGCAATTTTGGGGCTCAAATCCCTCCCGGGTAATTTCCGGAATGGCTTCCCAAATGTACAAAAAATCACTCAAATTCTCAAATTGAATCAGGTTATGTGTAGAATAAATTATCAGAGACTCATATGCAGAACCAATTGAACTCCCGTGGCTGTTATCACTTCCTTCAATCAGATATAAAAAACTAGTTTTTGACCCTTGGGGAAATGAGATGTAGTTTGGTCCAAATGATATGAAATTCAACCCAATGGCCACAAATTCTCAGTTACTGATCATGAAACACATAGTACAAATTAATTACGATTCATTCATTTATAAATCATCATTGGTGCACACATTTATTCGATTCCATCAAGATTGCAAGAGTTTACAACAAGGTATTGGGGAAATGGCACTGTTTCTTCAAGATTGGACAATAATACATGAGATATATTGGAATTTTGACCTGATGGATTTATGAACTTGAAATATATATCATTTAAATTATAATAAAAAATACTGGAGCAAGATAAGCTCCCTCAAATAGATGAATAGCTCACCAATTGTGCCTCACTCCATAGAGATGAAATATGGTGAGAAAACTTGAGATGAATGGAAGAACATGCTGATATTGAGATGCCCATGAGATTCCTATATCTTGCACCTATAAATTATGAATCCATTTAATCTCCTTGAAAAACCCGAGTGGCCTCTCCAAATCACCAATTAGTATGGGAATCTTTCACCCTCGAAATTGGTTAAGGAAAGGAACTAGTCATCCACTAGCTCTCTATTCACAAACCCAAATTCATCAAATGATAAAAAAAAATCTTTTTGTGGCTGATCCCTTTATTTAATAAAAATGATTGGTCTTCTAAGGTTCCAAATCCATCCATAAACAAAATCCAAGTCGAGTTGGTGTGGCTACTCATGCTATGCCATGTGGCCTCTCTCTTCACCTTCCCTCTTCTCCCAAATTTGAATAGGAGCCTCTTGGCCTTCTCCAACTCCAAAATTCGACTTATAAGATGCTATATTCAGCACTGAAATGTCTGTATGTCAGTATGTCAGCCTTCAAATTTGACTTGTGTCATAACTGTCATAGAATCTCCATCATTGGTGTCATAGATTTCATATATGTAAGGGGAATCTAGCCAAGTGTCCACGAAACTCCCATTTGGCTCTTCCTCTCCCATGTAAGTTACAATTCATCCCAAATTCAACCTAGGTGATTCCATGAATATGGGTAACACTTTTTGGCCAAATTTGGCGATGAAAATCTGATTTTTTACTCATGTGCTACATAGAAGCCCTCGAAACACATATATGCCATGTGAATTTCGACTTGCAATAAAAAAACAAATTGTAGAATATTATGTTGCCTTCCCAATGATATTTTTTTAAAAATATCCCGATGTCATTTAATGTGTGAAAATTTTCATTTAATGAAGTGTGTGACCTTAAAAAATTGAAGAAGTTAATAATTGGCTCGTGTCCATCTCCAATAATTCAATCTTACATTAATAATTTTTAAANTGACCACATTTGATTTTAGCATCATTTTATACACGTGTGTCTATCCCATCTTTTTTTTAACTATTTTCAAAAATTGAAAAACCAAAGATACCCTTTTGAATAGGACACGTCAATGTGTGGGCTGTCCATTTTTAAGAAATTTTTGGATGTGTATATTTTGCCCTGCGGATTTTTCTTTGAGATGCTTCGAATTTGTTGTCTGGTTTTGTAAGTGTAAGTTTTAGAACTAATTAAAAAAAATCCATATGAATGCCAAAACACATGCATGATATCTCAATGGATAGAGGATTCAATGACAAATCTATCAGTATGAACTCCGCTCAGTTGTGTTCCATGTATGGTAGGGCTTACACCCCTATAAGACACATAGAAACATTGATTTTCCTATAAGAGGGATAATTCTCTATTTTTCAAGTCCTCTATCGAGGTATTAGCTTGATCGAGGTTTCTAAATAAGCTCGATCAAGGTTTTTAAATAAGCTTGATCAAGGTTTTATTAAACCCTCGATCGAGATACCATTTAAACTTATTTTTATAAATTTTTTTGCACAAGGACCTCAATCGTGGCCTTAAAACCTTGATCAAGGTTTTATTAAAACCTATATCAAGGTCTTAAAACCTAGATCGAGGACTTTTTAAACCTAGATCAAGGTCTTAAAACCTAGATCGAGGTTTTTTTAAAACCTAGATCAAGGTCTTAAAACATAGATCGAGTTTTTTCTAAAACCTAGATTGAGGTCTTAAAGCCTATATCGAGTTATTATTCAAACCTAGAGTGATATTTTGTCTAGCCCTCGATCGAGCTGTTATGACCTCGATCGAGGGTTTAAAAATTGATCGATCGAGGTATGTTTTTTTGTTTTTTCCGAAAGCGCCTTGCCAAAAAGTGTAACCCAGCTCCATGGATGCACCCACCTATGAAGTTTATCGACAATTATATTAAACTCATAATAAATCCCAAAACATTAGCCTTCCATAGATTCAAAATTACAAGAGGATGATGCCATTTAACATAGGAATTCTAGCTTTAGTGGGCCCCATATTCTCCATGTGTTTCCATTCTCCATTTCCATTTCAATTTTCTCTTTTATTTATTTAATAAGCTACATTATTAAATATTTATCCTCTTCTAATGTCTAAACATCATTTTTTATCCCCCTTATTCCAAATCTCAAAGCTTCCACCCCTAACCTAGGAATCTAGTGATTTTCCTCCTTGGCAATTATTTGAATTTTAGCATCCATTTGACAACTTTCATGAATATGGAAAATGTGATTTTTCCATTGTGACCTAATGAAAAATTTGGGACATTACAAATCCTCCCTTCCCAATATTGCTTGTCCTCATGCAATTTCAAACATGGTTGTTGAAGAACCTACTTTATGTATGATTCTTTGAAGTTGCCACTGAGCTGCCCACTTTGAGACTTTGAGATTCCATGAATATTTTAGAGAGGAACCACCATGCTTGCTGATGCAATACTATTATTAAAATCACCTTATTAAGTGGGTATTCCATCTCCCATACTGTTTATTTCCTGAAGAATTTGGAATCAATGGGACTAAAAACTATCCCGGGGTCCCATTGCTTGCATTGCATTCCAACAATTAAGAGTGCTCTCTAACTCATACCATTAGGAAAGAGAATTCCTGGATCCCATTTTCTTGTATGCATTCTTCCAAACATCATGAGTACATAATATATATCATCAAAGTACATAACAACATAATAAAAAGATACATCAAGGAGGTGGCTCATCAAAAAATCATGAAAGTGCTTATACATCCAAGTGAGTAGACTACCATTTTCCAAGTACATACATGCTTCAAGTGACCAATCAAATATTCTCCAATGACATAGGTGAGGATCCCATGTCCTATAATTCTGCTCCCAAAGAATGTAATATGCATCAAAATAATAATCATCCATTTTTTCTTTCATCAAAGAAGTGAATGAAGAACCTCCACCAAAATATGAACCAAATAAGGAGAAAATAAAACATTAAGACTTCAGTTGGCTCAAAGAAGTCTCATCAATACACCCATGACTATATATATAATCATGAAATAATAGAGGATGTTTCTGACAATAATAATTTTCCTCAATCATATCCCTCTTCACCCAAGTGTCGGATGAATTTCCTCCAACATCAAATGAACCAAGCGTTGAGCAAGAAAAACCATGAGTCTTCAAGTGACTCAAATGCATATCATAGGTGCATCTATGTAGATGTGCATCATCATAAAGTAACAAAGGATGTTGCTCAAAATGTGAATAATAATGTGCTCCAACCGTGTCATCATAAAAATTAAATCTAGGAGTTCCATACTCCTCATGTGGCCCCATTAAAAAGAACCCTTTCACCCATACTTCATTGAGACTAGTGCTGCAAAACATGGAATTGTAGGATGTGGGGGAATGAACTAACTCACCCAAATGATAAAAAAGTTCAGATGTTTCATCATGGGAATGATACAAATGGGTATTATCATGTAGCTCCTTCAAAAGTGTGAAACCTTTGTCATAGATTGGTTCCAATGTAGAGGAATTAGGCTCTTCTTCAAAAATTGCATAACCTTCATCAAGAAACAATTCAAGTTCCTCTTCCACCACATCAAGTGTTTGGATATATTCAAGTTCATATTCAAACACATCAATCACATTTAATTTTCTACATTTCTCATGATCCACAATGTTATGAGAATCCTCCAAACAATCTACCATTTGATAATCTGAAACATAGGAGGAAAACAAGTGTCTTGCAACTTTTCAAGAAGTTGCTCATTTTGAATTGTGAACTTATGAATAACTTAAGTATTCCTCAAGTAGGATTCATGTAACCATTCACTAAGCTCAATGAAATTTTTTCTATCAAAAATCAAACACATGAAATTACCTTTGATGTTGCACATTGCTCTTTGAATCTTCTCCATGTCTTCAAGGAAGGATGGATCCTCCAAGGAAGTAGCTCTCCAACAAGAATTTGATACTGCTTGAGTGTCATGGATTATGCTAAGGACCTCTTGGATATTATTTTAATCCATATTTAAGGACCCTTCAAGAAACTGAGGATATTGCAAATGAACCTCCTCATATTCTTCCTTCTTGCTTGGACCAACTTCATGAAGCTCAAGTCATGATGGGGAAGTTGATCTTGTTTCTTCTTCAACTGCTACAAGGTCTTCATTTTCATGTTTAATGGAAGTTTGGATTGTAGAAACACTTTCAAAAGTGATCTATATGTCACCAACATAGAGGTGTGAGCACCCATCAGTAGGTACGCCTTCATAGTTCAAGCATCCATCATTAGATTCTCTTTGTTTCATTTCCAAGGTAGAATGTGTCTCAAAATGATATTCAGTATTTTCAATAGAAAATTATGTATACTCATGTGATTTCTATTCATATTTTTCATTCACTTGGGATTTAATTTTGATCCTCTTCATGTACTTCTTCTTCTACTTCACCTATTTCAAAACTAGGTGGTTCATGGGTCTCCTCCTTTTGCTCCTTCAAGAAAGCTGATGCATTTTTCCCCTTGGTTTTCTTAAAATCAATATATCTTTTCCAACTTTAGATAGCCAAAAATTCACCTCCTTTTATAATATTCTTGGTCATGTCTTCAATTATAGGTTCAATTATTTTTATATGCTCCTCACCATCATATTAGGTTCCCCTTTCATCCCTAGTCATTGTTTCCTCTTCAACAAAAGCACTTTTGGTTTCAATATATAATGGTGGTCCCTAAATTCTTGTCCTCATAAATATCAGACCACATCAGGTGCCAAGATCATGCTCTGATACCACTGTAATGTCCCCTTTTTGAAAATTTTATCCAAATTACCAATTCTTCAATTCTTTCACAATGAACTTAAATTCATCTTCTTACAACTCTAGTTATGTGGATTCATATGATTCCAAAATTCCTCCAATTGCTTTCAAACTTGGTGAGAAAGGTCCTTAAGGGTGAAGGGACATATTAGCACATCTATCAGACATATAATCAACTGATATACCCAACCATGGTATGCAATTTGCAAGGGAATACATTTTGGGACAAGACTAGTCAATTTGGGAGGTGGAAATCCCCCCTGGGTCCTGGAACAAATCTCTTCACAACATTGTACAAACTTCACTGATGGTGGGTATGATACTTGGATATGTTATTAGACATTAATTAAAGTATATTTGAAGCATCATATGTCATTTTTGGGTCAAATAGGTATCGAATATAAATCCATTAATTTACTAGTAATTTTGAGGTTCCAACCCCCAAAATGGTACATTAGAGGAAATTTGGGGTCTAAAATGGGCCTTATAATAAAATGCGCCAACAATAAATTTTGTGAGTTGGAATTCAAGAACCAATAGAATTTCAATAAAATGATTCAACCATAATGGTTGAATTGACATATTTGTCATAAAAGAAAAGTACTTTTTTGTTCGTATTTTTGACATATCTCCCTCTGTTTTTACTCAAATTTCAAGCGGGAGAGCTCGTTTTTACTCAAATTTTGACATATCTCCTTTGTTTTTACTTAAATTCCACATCCAACGAGTACCCACATGGCATACTTTGATGGACCCCTCTACCCCAAAAACAAGAAATACTTGAAGAAATGTGATGATGACATCATCATCACATTTCTTCAGGTATTTCTTGTTTTTGGGGTAGAAGGGTCCATTAAAAGTATGCTATGTGGGAACTCGCTGGATGAGAAATTAAATTCCGCATCCAACGAGCTCTCCTGCTCAGAATTTGAGTAAAAACACAAGGAGATATGTCGAAAATACGAACACAAAAAGTAGTGTTTTTCATTCTTCCTCCCAAATTAATAACTATTATTTTATTATTTTCCTTAGGAGGCCCATTTTAGACCTCAAATTTCCTCTAATGGATGACTCCAAATAGATCCAAATGCTATTGAATTGTACTAGAAGGTGTATGAGTGATATAATAACTTAATTATAAATTTTAGGGGTGTATTATGGCCTTCCAATTACTTCTGAAAGTATATATCAAAAGTAGATGCTTTAACTAGCAATTTTAGGGCTCAAATCCCTCACGGGTAATTACCGGAATGGCTTCTCAAATGTATAGAAAATCACTTAAATTCTCAAATTGAAGCAAGGGATGTGTATAATACATTATCAGAGACTCATATGCAGAACCAATCAAACTCCCATGGATTTTATCACTTCCTTCAATCAGATATAAAAAACTAGTTTTTGACCCTTGGGGAAACGCGATGTAGTTTCGTCCAAAAGATATGAAATTATACCCAATGGCCACAAATTCTTAGTTACTGATCATGAAACCCATAGTATAAATTAATTAAATTTAATTCATTGATAAATCATCAATGGTGCACACATTTATTTGATTCCATTAAGATTGCAAGAGATTACAACAAGGTATTGGGGAAATGGCATGTTGTTTTTTCAAGATTGGGCAATAATACATGAGATATCTTGGCATTTCAACATGAGAGATTTATGAAATTAAAATATAGATCATTTACATCAGAATACAAAATACTGGCGCAAGATAAGTGTTGGCAGGGTTTTTGGGTGAGTGAGTTGCGTAGCATCGCGGTAGCTGCACAAGCTCACGCGACACCATGTAAGGCCAGATCAACACGATGGGTGGAAGAACAATCACTTTTTAAAATTTAATGTATTAATTGACCATGTTTTGTGGAAATAGGTCATTAGTGGTTAGAATTTAGTTAGAAGTGGACCTTTGATGTACAAATGCAAGCCTGTATATAGATCTAGTTTTGCAATTGTATGATACGCACATAGACACGAAAGGAGAATAAGAATTGTGATGATCATTGTGATACAAGTCCAAGTAAATATCTGAGAGTGATCGATTTGTTGTGATTTGTCTATGGTCTCGATGAGTTTTCTATTTTGAACAGTCTGTGATCTGTCTGTGTTAGATATTGAATTTTGGGATGTAATCAGTCTCTTGCTGTGGAGAAGAATGATCTGTTTTGGATCTGTTGCGTAGAATTATTATGACATGACGGTTGTTTCCTAAATGTTTTCTTCTGTTTTCCAGTTTTCTTTGCTGTGATGTCAATGAGAAATGTATTAGATATTTTTATGATGTTGCTGCAATGATTTGATGATGCGATCTATCCCCATTCTGTTACAATTCTGATGAGTGATGATGAAGGTTATTAATGTTGTTTTATGAATGATACTACTATGATAACACTGCTACGATAAATGAATGATGTGATCTGTTAGATCTATAGTTGTGAAGATGAATTTTCATAACTATCTTATTTCTATCGAGTAATATGATAGTTATGTTGTCAAAGTCGCAGATGCCATATCTTCCCTTCTTACTGCCGAAAACTTGGTTCCGATAGCTCTCCCTTGAATGCCTCGGGTGAGACTTTGTCTGCTCTGTGGATGTTGCTGGGCAGGGGAAAACCTATCTAGGCTAGTGCTCAGGGAGATCATGTTGGTTGGGAATCGACAAAGTGAGAACCCTTGACAACAAGGCTTTGTTGGTGGTTTTTTTCCAACAAATCATTTTGTTGTTGGGACCTGGTTGCGATTGAAAGGAGGATATGTTTTGGCATTCGACCCGATAGGAGATCAAGGAGTGGTTTGGTCTAAAATTATGAGATTTTGCTAAAATGGAAAATCATAATTCGAAGCTATCGACGGGAAACTGGTTGGACAGATATATTCATGAAAATCCTCATGAATATTTCTTCTGTGAGTTTCCTCTCATCTTGTATGAATGGTTGGTAAAGTTTGCTTCTAAGAAGAAAAAATTCCAAGGAGGAGAGCCGACATATTGGACTCTAGAGCTGATCCAGGAATTGTAAGAACTAGACAATAAGGCATCGCGGGATGTTGAGGTGTGGTTGGACAGTATCCTGGAGGGATACATTAATGAGTTTGTAGTTGATACCAATAATTCATTTAGCAAAGATGAAAGGGAGTTCTTCAATGGACCACGAGGTAGGTTTTTGATGTCTCTACAGATATGTATTAAACAATTTGTCTGCGAAAAAGGTATTCTGAAGATGGACCAAGAGTAGTGGAACTCTGGGTTGCGCAGGCTGTAGACACCACAACAAAAGGAGGGAGATGCATGGAAAGGTAAGGGGTATATGGGCATGAGTTCTGGTGAGATTGGGAAGGTCTCCGAGGAAACAAGTGGTTGTACAAGAGGAGGAGCAAGGTTTCGAGAGAAGAGGCAGAGGATAGGAGAAGGTATTGCTATGATCGAATTGCAATGCCATGGGGAACAACCACATGAGACAAAGCAACCTTTTAGTGATGATGAATATTACCAGGCCCAGGCTATGCCCAGAACAACAGTAGGCTCGAACCCCACCAGTAACATGTCTACACCTCCACGGTCTACTCCACCACTAGGAAGAAACGTGCATTCTACGTTGAATTTCCCGACATGTTAGCAACAGTCTAGTAGTAGAGTACTAGTTAGAGGAAGAAGGTCCAGAATGGCGGGAGACGAAATGAAGCTACCAATATTTCATGGAAACAAAATTGATGACCCAAATCAATACTGTTTCTTGTGCGAGGCGATATGGACCTCCCGACAAACTATGGATGATGATGTCAAGAAAATATAGCTAGCAACCACCCTCAAGGGTCGTTCGATGGATTGGTACATGCGATTCATGCTGGTTACTCAAGGAGGTACAACAAAAACATTGGATGAGATCCGTAAGGGTTTATTTGAAGAATTCAAGAATCCAAAGTCTGAGGCTCGGTACATTACCGAGTTGAAATAAATCAAGTAGTTCCTGATTGAAACAATTTGGGACTTTGATCAATAGTTTAAGACGTTGATGGATCGAGTCAGCTTCTAGATGAGTGATGTTTAGCACAAGGAGTGGTTCATCACTGCACTTGTCCCACATATGAAACAATCACTAATGCAACAAAATATTGCGATGTAGAGCAAGGCTCTAGAAATCACGATGAAATTAGAATAATTGCTAGTAGGAGAAACTGCAGTCGAGATGAACCAGATTCAATCAAAGTTGGCCAATCTAACACTCCAACTGCAAGATATCAAGAAGGCTAAGGAAGATCATGATGACCTTTGGTGCACCCGGTGTTGTGTCGATGGACACACCAAGGATATATTTCCGACGTTCTGAAATTATTTGCTTTTGGGAGCCCCGAACCCATTGAGCTGCACTGGTGTACCCTGATGCCTCATATGTCAAGTCTATGGGCATCAACATGAGAACTGCAACTACATGCAAAAGATGGTTACCAAGGAAGAGAGTCTGTACTATAGCTTTCGTCAGTAAGTAGGATAGGATGATAAAAACTGTCGAGCTTATGAATTTCTCCAGGAAAGGACATATGATTCATACTTTGTGAAGGGTGAGGATCCCTGGGCAATGCAAGCACAGTCACAGATGGCACAGCTATCAGTGCAGGTGTAGTATACACCACTGCCCCAGATGCAGTTTATCCCGTCGTAACCGCAACAGTAGTTTATGTCGTAGCCATAGTTTGCACTGCAGCTGCAATTAGTAGTGAAACCATAGTTTGCGCCATGACCACCAGGGATAATTTTAGGGGCGAATTTTAGCCCAATGGGATATTTTTTCATGTTTTTCTCCCAAAAAATATTCACCATTTTGCATTTTTTGAAGCCCTGTTTCGCCCAATTTTGATGGGGTAAGATTTGTTCACCCTAAAAATCGCCAAATTATTATATAAACGATATAAAATCCCTGGAAATTAAAATATTTTTTGAAAAATATTGCCAATCATTTTATAGTTGGAGTTTTAAGAATTGGTAATATTCGCCAACATTTCTACACTTTTAAATAAGTATGGTTCCTTAAAATCATCCTTGGTCGACCACAGTATAATCAGGTACCGCTCATTCAGCCTCATCCACAATATGTTCAAGCTGTGCACTATGTCCAGAAATAACCAAACCCTCCATAGTAGTAGTTGGCCCATCCTCAGTTTCATCAAGGAGGATTCAGAGGAGCATTCCGCAGAGGATTCAAGGGATGAGGAGGAGACTTCAGTCGAGGAGGAGGACAAGGTTGAGAATTAATCCAATGTTATACCTGTGGAGTATTTGGGAACTACCAGAGGGAATGTACTCATGTGCAGTGTACATACTATGTAGAAATTGAGCATAATGTCTAAGGTTTCCCCCTGTTTATTGCAATGTGCCAGGTTGGAAACATTCCTCAGTTGCAGAATGTGCAGACTCAGAACCAACCAACGTTCCAAGTGCAGAACCAACTGACGATGTAGAATCATATCCCTCCACAGACTCAGAATTAGTTGATGAACCCACTATTGAATTATAACCCATCATTTGTGGATATTGAACCCAAGAGATAGAATAATTACACTCACAAAATTGCTAATCAAACATGCAAAATTCACACCAAAGGAGACTAAAATTGGAGCATAACACTAATATGTATTAAATAAGTGTAAAATAGCCAACCTTGTGAAGTAATAGGCTGCTACAATATATCATTACATGAGAGAATTGAATGCATAAAGATTCCATTCGAAATAGTAAAAAAGCAGGCTTACTAAATCTAGTCAAATCCCCCATAGGTGCATAAAGCAGTTTCCAAATCTATGAAGATGCTCATGAATTTGCTAAGCCAAGTGGGAAAGATAAAGAGGGATGGAAAGAAAACTCATACATGATTTTATTTGGAGAAAAGGAGGGAGGATGATGTGGGAAAAAAATTAGTCAAGTACACCTAATCTAGTTTTTCCTTTTTCCTTAAATCAGAATAAAACAAGGCATCTTTTCAGAAAAAATCATATATGCACTTTGGAGGATCTGGAATAAAGTAGACATGCTAAATTGGGTTTCCAGGATGTTTCCCAAGTTCTCCATGACTCATTTTTACTTGTGTTGACTTTTAGGACTTATAGAAGGCAACTATCATAGAATGGAATCTAGGAAACTAGGTAATAAGACAAAAATAATTAAATTAATGTCTAAGGTAGGTCACTATGGGGTGATTATTTTAACACCATTGAATCAAGACCAAAACCTAAATCAAGGATCGACGGTTGCAACAGTTCAATCCGAACCGCAAAAGAAGGATGTCAACGTTGGGGTTGTCACTCGCGTTGGTGTGACAACTGGAGAAGATGGACCGCATTAGAAAATTTGGTTTGTTGGAAATAAAAAAGGTAGCATTTGATATTGCGATGGAGAAAGACACCTTCTTTAAGGCCAAAAATGCAATTGAGAGAAATCTAGGTAAGTTACCTATTATCGACATGCTGTCTTCTTTTGATCCATTTGTAGAGGCAGGACCATCACGGCATCATGGTACCTTGCAGTTGTTCTTTGAGAGTTGTCTATCGCTAGAAAGGAATCTTGAAACCCTTGTCAAGATTGTGAAGTTGTTGTACCACCAGGATAAGACATTGAAGGATTCTGTGGTGAACTCCTTGCAAAAGAGGAAGACAAGCAAGGAGATGAGGATGAAAATCTAGATCGACGATTATGAGGTTGAATTGGTTATTCTGGTTCTCAGATCAGATGTAAAAATTATGACCAAGCAAAATTGGTAGCTAATGGGGAAGCTAACATTGGGATGGTCTTCAGTACAGCTATGACTAGCAGATCATGCAAAGGTTCAGCCCATTGATTGCATCTCAAACCTAGTTGTCGACGTTGAAGGTATGAAAATGTATGCTGATTTTGATGTCATAGAAGTGGTTGAAGATGGATGTTCCTATCCTACACTGCTAGGGATTGGGTGGGATAACGCTAGCATGGCGGTTATTAATTTCAAAAAATGGGCTATGATATTTGAGAACTAGGATGTCAGGGTCATTGCTCCCATGGACCCTCAAGAAGGACGCTGACATATTGAACCTATGAGAAATGAAGCTGGTAGAAGTTGGGATCACACCTATAATATCTCTGAAGACTATATCCACCCTACTGTCGATGGTGAACTTGGATGGTGCAGTGATAGTTCTGCATCCTCTGATTCTGGTGATGCTTTGGAAAATTGGAAAAATAGGCTGTATGAGGTGTCGTTCAGGAAATTTGGGTTGATCACACAATCTCTCCATCGCGTCGCAACTGAGACTGTCAAGCTGGAAATTTATGAAGGGATGCCAAATTTATCAGAATTCCTTCACAAATTTGAAGAGAAAGTGTTTGAACCAAAAAGGGTATTGGCCCTATATGTAGCACCGAAGGCTACCTTGACCCGATGGTGGGCGATGCACAAGCATACGATCCATGACTGGGGACAATGTCAGATATTGATGATGGCGTGCTTCAGCAATTCAGAGGTCTATCATGATGGGAGATACGATGGATGGAATGACCCCACCAGTCACTTCATGGAATGTCAAGCCTTATGGGAATTGCAACCTAAAGATGAGTGGGTCCATGCTTTTGTTCATACTCTGGATGAGATGTTGAGATCCTGGTATGTAGCGGCAGAACTGCACAGAATGATAACCACTTGGGAGGAGTTGTCCATTTTTTTTGCTCAGATGTTTCATTTCTAGGATGCCAACCCAGAGGTACATAATGCATTGCAAATCATCCACAATGTAGTGATGAAGGTCGTCCCTATCACATACATAGTTGATCCACATGCGCACTGCCCGATGCAATCTATGATGACATGTTACAATCTATTTGGTGAACCTAAAGATGATGATGAGTTGTAGAATGTTAATATTCTAGAGTCAGAAGGAAGCTGCGATGTTGCAATGCCAAACATATCGACGGATTTGATGAGTCAACCACTAAATATCTGGAAAGTCAACATTGGGGACTATTGGGACGAGGAAACAATGGCAAAAATCATGGACCTATTACATGAATTCTAGGATCTTTTTCCAACACGGTTCTTAGAAATGAAGGGGATATTTGGGGACCTGGGGGAGATGAAAATCCCATTGAAACCAGATGCAAAACTAGTGCGATAGAGGATGTATCGACTGAACCCACACTACAAGGACTGTGTGAAGGCTGAGATTGACCGCATGTTGGATTTTGGGATCATCGATATTGTCGAAGAATCAGAATGGATAACCCTTATGGTGGTTCAGGATAAAAATACCGATGAAATCCACATTTCCATCGACCTAAGAAAGTTGAATGATGCCTGCATGCATGATCCATTTACTGATGAGGTCCTTGAAGGAGTAGTCAGTCAGGAGATGTATTCCTTCATAGATGGCTTTTCAGGGTACCACCAGATCTGCATTACAAACTAGGATTGCCATAAGACCATGTTTGTCATTGAATGGGGTTGTTTTCAATATACAGTCATGCCTTTTTGGTTAAAGAACTCAGTTGTGATCCTTTCTCAGGTTGTTGTCGTTGTGTTCAAATATTTCATTCAAAAATTCCTGCAGGTATACATGGATGAATGGACAGTCTATGGTTTGGTTCGAGATCATTTAGATAACCTGCGATTGATGCTAGAACGGTGTCGACGGCATCAAATCGCACTAAACTCAAAGAAGTGCATTTTCTACATACCATTTGGAATGTTGTTGGGACATATTGTGTGCAAGCAAAGGATGTTACTTGATCCAGTGAAGATCACGCTAATTCTTAGTTTTCCACCGTCGACTAATGTCAAGATTCTTTGAGCGACGCTGGGGCACACGGGGTACTATCGCAAGTTCATCAAAGGATATGCTGCGATTACTGCCCCTATGGAGAAGTTATTAAAGAAGGATGTTGCATTTGAGTCGAGTCAGGAATGTCAAGGAATTTTTGACACAATGAAGGCCAAGATGGCCTCTGCACCCATACTGGTATTCCCTAATTGGAACAAGGAGTTCCATGTGCATGTTGATGGCTCTTCTGTTGCACTAGGGATTGTACTTGTGAAACCGGGTGAGGGAAACCTGGATCACCCGATCACATATGGAAATAGGAATTTGTCGTTTACCGAACAAAATTACACAATGACTGAAATAGAAGGCTTGGCAATGGTTTATGACTTGCAAAATTTTAGGGACTATTTGTTAGGTGGTCACTTCAAGATGTTCACCGATCATTCCAATTTGCAATATTTGGTCAATAATCCTATGTTGGGCAGGAATATTTGTCGGTGGTTTCTACTTTTTTCAGGAATTTGACTTTGAAATAATTGTGAAGCCCGAAAGGTTGAATGTTGGTCATGATCACTTCTCTTGCATTAAGAACGAAGAAGAGTCTACCGATATTGATGATAGATTGCTAGATGCACAGATGTTCTGGGTTGATATTGTAGATGATCATTATGCCCCAATCATTTAGTTCTTGGCCATTGGGGTTTCCCATGAGAACTTTTCAACCAGTCAGAAGAAGCAGTTAGTAGTAAAGGCTTTAGATTTCTAGCTGATTGCTGGGAAGTTATACAAGATTGGACAAGATGAAATCTTGTGATGATGTATCCTACCGAATGAGAAAGGACCCATTCTAGAAGAATCACATGAAAGAATCATGGGAGGTCACTATGGAGGAAGGGCTACTACACAGAAGGTGTTGTGCATGGGGCTATGGTGGCCTATGTTGCATAATTATACCATAGGAAGTTGTGACATCTGCTAGCGCGTTGGTAAACCATCGCACCAGGATGAGATGTTACTTGTGACGCAGGTAACTCTACAACCTTTTGATAAATGGGATGTGGATTTTGTGGGTCCAATTAATCCACCAAGGAAGAGGACTAGTGTGTGATACATCATTACCAAACTGACTATATGACCAAGTGGGCAGAGGCCCCACAAGTTGTCGATTGTACCACTGGGACAGCAGCAAAGTTCATATTTAAGAATATCGTGACATGTTTTGGGTGTCGTTGGATATTGATGAGTGACCACGATAGTTATTTTATCAACCGCAATGTGAGAGCGCTAATTGAGGAGTTGCAGGTGCAACATAAGAAAAGAAAACCATACCATCCATAGGTGAATGGGACTGTTGAAGTGTTCAACAAAATTTTGGGAACAACATCGACAAAGGTATGTAATGCTAATCATGATGACTAAGAATTGAAAATTCCAGCAGTTCTTTGGGCCTATCGCACCACTTGTAAATGGATGACATGACAGACACCGTTTAAGCTGGTATATGGGCAAGAGGCTGTCATGCCCATGGAATACATTGTTCCAAGTTTGTGCATCATTGTGGCGACCGACATGGATGATGCAGAAGCATTAGAAGAGCACATTACGTAGTTGATCCAGCTTGAAGAGGACTACTTTATTGCAGGCTTCCACCAACGTGTTGCAAAGGATCGGTAGAAGGCATGACATGATCATCACATTAAGAATAAATAGTTTGTGGAAGGATATTTGGTGTTGTTATATGATAGCAAGTTCATGAAGCATCCAGATAAGTTACAGATGCACTAGTTAGGCCTGTATCTTGTTCATTCCATTAATTTTGGAGGTACAGTTTAGTCACAACAATTATATGGTATGGTACTGACGACACTTTTTAATGGGAGTCACTTGAAGCCCTATAGGATAGGGTCAGAGTCATGTGTCACTTGAGGTGCTGTAAAAAAAACATAATATTTTGTTAGATAGCAGTAAGGCAAGCCTAGGGGAAGAGGCCACGCAAGGATAGGAGTTAGTAGCAATGGAATGGAGACCACCTACGAAATCCATAGAGCTGTGGGTTGGTCAAATCAGCAATAAATGCAGGTAGTTAAACTAGTTAGCTAGAGGCGCTTGTTGAAGCAACGCACATTAATGGACGATCTAACCATTAGTAGGATGAGATTTCCAGCAAATTTAGTGTCATTACTATTGGATTTGGTCATGATGGACACAGTGGATTTGGAAATGATCATTTTGAATTAGGAAGTGGCTATAAAAAGTGCGCAGGATGTGAGAGGAAGACAATGTTTAGATAATTTCAGTCGAGTGAGAAAAATGTTGAGCCAAGCACAGTTGAAGAGTCTTGAGTGTGAGTCGCAGGGTAGAGGTGAAAATTCGTCTGGTGCATAGTAAGGATTGGGGAGTACGACATGCTGAGCGACCATGAAACAATTGAGATTTCCAGTGAGCAAGAATCCCCCGTTCAGCTCACGTCCGTTGAGGAAGAAGTCATGAGCATGCTGATAGGCTCTTCGTCAATTCCCAAAAGAAAGTAGCAGGCTCAAAATCCTAGTTCCATGTCACCACAGAAGAGGCACACCTGCACTTCGGCTAGAGTTCAAGGAGAGGGGACTGCATAGACCGGTCTGTCGAGCTCAGGAGGTATAGAGTCTGTGGCACCCAAGGGTGTCTCTGTCCATGAAATCCTGGGATATGTCACTCCAACGCGTCGAGGGGTGAAGTCGAGGCATCCCATGAAGAGTCAGAAGTATCCACCAAAATTGTCGCCGCTGCCAAAAGGGATGACTTGCTTGGTATATATCATCCCTACCTTTATCAAGATGAAGTTTGAGGACCATGATATGTTGTTGCTGAAAGATGTCTGGGATGAGCCCTATGAATCTATTTCGACAGGGCCTGGTGCACCAATTTAGAGGATTCCTCAACCATGGGCGAGTGGGTTGAATAAATCTGGACTGTTGGGGCTCATTAATATGCCTCACTTTGGGCAACTGACTGAATCTCATGCATGCATCAAACAACATTTGGCCTGCTTTCATGGTGGGACGATATGGTTGAATGAGCCTATTCCTGTCACGATAAACTTAATTGCAAACATTATGATATTTCCAAAGGTCAAGGAAGATCCGGCGCAGTATATTCGTGGGTAGGATACTGACAAGAAGCTGAAGGAGAGATTTGGCTTGCAGTGTGATGGCCACACCTATAGTATCAATAGCATTAATTCATAGGGGGTGCGTATCGACGCATGCATTTTGGCGAGAAACATTGTCTGGGGGAATCAACCGGTCCAGTGAAACTTGTGCATTGTTGCATGTGCACAAAAATGTGCAGAGGGCATGCAAATGAATTGGTCCTTATTTCTGCTCAACTAGTTGCTCGACGATGCTCTTGCTGCTCAGGCCAGACAACCATTTTCCTACATTTGGTTTTTAATTCTCATTGCGCTTGTTGCATGGATGGAAGTAGATGATTATCACCCGATGGAAGTCGATGCGATGAAGATGTGCCGAGGCACACACTATCAGAATTTGCAGTGAGTTGAGGATCCCAGTTGACAGATGGACTGTGTGATCCATTTCTTGGTCTATTGGGAAGCGCTGCAATCCACAGCTGTCAAAGTTCCTCGCTTATCCAATTACGCAGAAGCCAAGTATCAGTGGCTCATTTAGTTCCCTATCGGGCCTCATTCTATTTATATCCAGGCACGGCAGGACCCTGAAAAGCAGTGGATACCACTGGCCTACAAAGTCATTGATGAATAATTGGATGCTATAGTTCAATAGTGGCCGACTGAATGGTGCGACCCTGTGATCTAGGAGGAACTCTCTAAGGAGCCACAACCTGATGACACTAATGAGCCTGTCCAGGAGGAGCTGAGTGTTCACGACTCCAACATTGAATTGTCGACAGACCCTGAGGCTGAAGCATAGCACATGCAGGAGGAAAATAAAACCAAATGGAACCAATAATACAACGTGGGCAGCGGTACCCAACCAGGGGTCAAGGAACAACTGATGCGACTCATCAAAGTGGTCACTAACTCCTATGAGGTTGTGACACAAGTGATATGAGAGTCCAACCAAGAATGGTTTACTGTGGTAAGAGACAAGTTGAATTCTATTTGTGATGTTGTTTCCATGAAGACACCTAAGAAAGATGTGATGCAGGAATTCCTATTAATCAACACTGAGCCACGGTCTAGGAACGTTCAAGTTCCCTCAACTACGATCAACACAGGGAGTGAAGAAGTGAACCTGTTACTATGACCACTCTAGAGCATTTCCTTCTATCTGAACAAGTTTCCTGCTCAGGAACTTGTGGAGCTACAACATGTTGCCGCCCAGGAATTGGCAAATAGGAAGAAGGAGCTGAGTGCGGGGTATATGCAGTTGTAGAGCGCAGCCGAGAAGCTACAGAAAGAAGTCGAGGAGCTACATAAGGTCAGGGTGTAGTTAGTGAAATAGAAGGTATGGTATATTAAGGCTTAAAGGAAGCATAGGCCAAGCTGGAGCACAAGGCTACCGAGGAAATCACCAAGCTTAAGAAGGCATAAGACCACCTTATCATTGAGAAGGCACAACTGTGTGCAAGTTTTGGCACGGTCAAGCAAGCTGTTGATCAGGCCTATTAACATATCTTTGAGAGAACGATGGATATTACTACAGTCACTAAGGCCAAGTGACTTGGGGTAGTTATTGTCCAGCTGTAAGACATCAATATTGAGATCAATGACCTTGTCCATCCAGAGACACCGATGAAGCAGGTTGCAGAACGAAAGGCTAATATTTAGGAGATAGAGGCCTAGTTTGAAATAATGGGGCAAGATGCAAAGACAATCGTGGAGGAGACAATGTAGTTCTAGCGAATCGTTTTCCAAGACGAACAACTCGACTAGTTGACCACGCAGGCACAAGAAGCTAAAGGATAGTTGATGACACTGAAGACATCGCTCCAAGCACTGTCACTCATGGTGCAGATCATGTGGTCGAAGGAATTAAAGGAGATACAACAAAGAGCTTCCCATGCCTAATAATTCCAACAAAAGCGTCGTGCCCAGTTGGATGAGTTTCGATAAGTTGGGGGGCAGCTGGATGTCAAAGTAGTCACAATGCTATAGGTGGTGCAAGAAAATCGACAGATGGTCGATGGAGAGTTTGGGACAACACGCCCCATGTAGTAGGATTTGCTCAATTGTCAAAGCACTGCTGATAGAGTCCAGCTCTAGGTTCGAGAGATCTTGTAGCATTTTGAATATTTCAATGTCGCGACATTGGCACATACCTTGTCAACTTGACGTGGCTCGAGGACAAGCCACAAGACTATGTTGGGGGCCTATTGGTAGGGGTTTTGGGTAAGTGATTTGCCCAGCCTTGTGGTAGCTGCGGAAGCTCAAGCGACACCGCGCAAGGCTAGATCAACGCGATGGGAAGAAGAATAACCGCTTTTGAATATTTAATGTATTAATTGACCACGTTTTGTGGACATAGGTCATTAGTGGCTAGAAGTTAGTTAGAAGTGGACCTTTGATGTAAAATTGCAAGCCTATATATATAGCTAGTTTTTCAATTTTATGATACACACATAGACATGAAAGGAGAGTAAGAATCATTATGATTAGTGCGATACAAGTCCAAGTCAATATCTGAGAGTGATCGATCTGTTGCAATCTATCTATGGTCGTAATGAGTCTTCTGTTTTGAACAATCTGTGATCTGTCTGTGTCAGATACTAACTTTTTGGATGTAATTAGTCTCTTGTTGTGGAGAATAATTATTTGTTTTGTATCTATTGCGCAGAATGAATATGACATGACGGTTGTTTTTTAAATGCTGTCTTCTATTTTCCTATTTTCTCTACTGCGATGTCAGTGAGAAGTGTATTGAATATTTTGATGATGTTGCTGCAATGAACTGATGATGCAATTTATCCCAATTCTGTTGCAATTCTGATGAATGATGATGAAGCTTATTAATTTTGTTTTATGAATGATATTGTTGTGATAAATGAATGATGTGATCTATTAGATATGTAGTTGTGAAGATGAATTGTCATAACTGTCTTAGTTATGTCGAGTAATCTAATAGTTATGTTGTCAAAGTCACGAATGCCATATCTTCCCTTCTTACTTCCGGAAACTTGGTTCCAATAGCTCTCCCTTGAATGCCTCGAGTGAGACTTCGTCCACTTTGCATATGTTGCTGAGTAGGGTAAAACCTTTCTCGGCCAGTGCTCAAGGAGATCATGCTGGTTAGGCATCGACAAAGTAAGAAACCTTGTTGACGAGGCTTTGTTGGTGGGTTTTTTCCAACAATAAGCTCCCTCAAAGAGATGAATAGCTCACCAAGTGTTCCTCACTCCATGGAGATGAAATATGGTGAGAAAAATTGAGATGAATGGAAGAACAAGCTGATACTAAGATGTCCATGAGCTTCCTGTAGCTTACACCTGTAACTTATGACTCCATTGAAGCTCCTTGAAATACCTGAGTGGCCTCTCCAAATCACCAATTAGGATGGGAATCTTTCACCCTCAAAATTGGTTAAAGAAAGGAACTAGTCATCCACTAGCTCTCTCTTCACAAACCCAAATTCATTAAATGATCAAAAAGCTTCTTCTCATGGCTAATCCCTATATTTAATAAAAATTATTGGTATTATAAGGTTCCAAATCCATCCATAAACCAAATCCAATTCAAAATGGTGTGACTTCTCACACTATGCCATTTGGCCTCTCTCTTCACCTTCCCTCTTCTCCCAAATTTGAGTAGGAGCTTCTTGGCCTTCTCCAACTCCTAAATTGGACCTCCAAGATGCTCTATTCATGCATGGCATACTAGTATGTCAGTATTTCATCCTTAAAATCTGACTTGTTTCATAACTGTCATAGAATCTCCATCATTGGTGTCATAGATGTCATAAATGTAAGGGGAATCTAGCCAAGTGTCCATGAAACTCCCATTTGGCTCTTCCTCTTCCGTGTAAGTTACAATTCATCATAAGTTTGACTTCTGAAGTATATGGACAAGTATATTAACCTCATAATCCATCCCAAAATATTACGCTTCCCATATATTCAAAATTACAAGAGGAGGATGCCATTTAACATAGGAATTCTAGCTTGAGTGGGCCCCATAGTCTCCACGTGTCTCCATTCCCCACAGCCATTTCAGTTTTTATTTTTTATTTATTTAATAAGCTACATTATTAAATATTTATCCTCTTCTAATGTCTAAACATCATTTATTATCCCCCTTATTCCAACTCTCAAAGCTTCCACCCCCAACCTAGGAAACTAGTGATTTTCCTCCTTGGCAATTATTTGACTTTTAGCATCCATTTGACAACTTTC
>LPNX010108458.1:675885-690628 GCA_001517045.1 Pseudotsuga menziesii
ATTTGTTGAGCTAGGTACAAACAACATAGTTGAAATATTTAGGGAAAATAATTGTAAGTATTTAGTAACACAAAATTGATGGTTAATTGCGATAATCAATAATAGAGTCTCTCAATTTGCGATCCATAAAGTCAAAAATAGTTATGAAACTCTAGAGGTGAAAACTATGACTCATCAACTTTCAATCATAAGCAAGTTTGTTATTGTAAGAACTAGGGAAAATATTAAAATTATTATTAATTTAAATTTAAGAAGCTAAATCCATGATTTCATACAATAAGAAAAATTAAGATATTATAAAGAGGTGATCAACCCAAATTTAGAAGATCAAAAGTATTTATGTTTTCTATAGTGGACCATTAACAATCCCTAAAAAGTAAAGGGATGAAATAATTTATAATAGTTTTGATACTAGGAAAGTTTAAAATACAAATCTCTTAGAATGTCTTACACACTCACAACTTAATGCAAATTCAAAATATGTGTTACAATATTTACTTCATTATAACCATAATGATCTATCACATCAAATTTAAGTTACAAATAAAATTGTATATTTATTTATTTTTTGTCCTATGGTAGCATATATATGAATGGTTCAAACATATTAATCTCACCGTACATGTTAATTATTTTTAACTTTAAAGTTTTATATAGTTGTAAATTTTATTTATTAAACTAATTTCTATTAAAAACTATTTATGTGAAATGCTATTAGTTATGAAATAATAATGTTGATCTTGAATTTGGTTTTCCATAAGGTGGTGGTGCCATGTCGTCATCATTTCTGTAGCTTTGTATGCTTCTTTTATAAAATATATTGGTCACATTTATTTCACATTTACTTCAATGGGGTCAGTGTTGATTTGTAGCGCTATGTTTGTGTAGTTGTCTCCATGGGAGGAGGTATTTTTAATATTCAAAGCCCAACCCTATTTCCATATCCATTTCCATTTCCATTCATATTCACTTTCATTCTTTCATTTTATTTTGTGTGCTAGGGTTTCAAGTTGCTGAAAACCCTGACCATTTTTTCCCACATTGATGGCGACAATGCCTAGGTAAATCTGCGCGTCTCAAATTTTGCAAATATATGATGAATTGTTCTTGTTTTGGTTTGAACTTGTTTCCGGTTTGTTAAATTTTATGTTATGTATTTATATATGGTATGAAAATATGACAAGACTTCCAAACCCGACTAAGAATATAGATCCCCACCCCAACCTTGAATTTAAAGCTATATTTGAAGCAAGCTTTGTTAGCATACAAGGCTGTTACAGTTTCTTTGAAATTCATGTTTGTTAACCCTAAAATATATTTGTTTCATATTTTTAAGTTCCTCTAGCTGCATTGAAATATAGGTCATAGCCAATTCAATCTTTCTAAGGTGTTTTTACTATAAACTATGTCGCATAGGAGTTTAAGAGAGCCCTGACATGAAGAAAAGGAGAACGTTGTAAAGAGTACAAAACCTCTAAGTAGAGTTTCCCAAGTAAATAGACAAAGAGATTAAATAATCCATTCGAGCAAAATATGCAAGTAAATACTCAAATGCATGCAATAGAGTATTAGAATCCACATATGCACACAGAAAGAAAAGGGAGAGAACGTGCATCGGAAAGGAAACATTATTTTGAGGGTAAAGTAAGAGGGGAATGCACAATAGTTTGTGAGGAGGGCTGCAGAGTGGAAAAGAGGAAAATTGCACCCAGTCAAAGAACCCAAGGTTAGACAATCATTACATTTATCTAGAAAAAATGGATTAGTTCTAAACACATCACATAGCATCACGTAGATAAATTGAATTAGATGAGGGAAATTAACTATTTTATTTCAAAAGAAGAACAAATTTGCTGATAAATTACTATTCATTTAAATCAAATTACTTACAATATATAACGAGGAAGCTTGAACGACCTCTCATGCATTTTGTTTTTCCTGTCTTTAAAGCACTTGAAGACTTGTCCAGCATATTTTCCCTCAGTTTTAGTTTTGCACATAGCATATTACATTGCTTTCTATTATGTTGTCCCAACCTTATAGTATGGTCCGTCGTTCTCTTTCTTTGGCTTGCTTCATGATGAGCCTTACATTACATAACTTTTAGTTTACACTTATCTGGACGGATGAGAGAAAAGTTGTAGTTAGATGGATTCTCGTGTATGAACTTAACACATGTTGTTCATATAGACAAGTGTCTATCCATCTGTCAAATTGTAGATTTATATTATTGTTATAGTTGTTTATTAAAACTCTTTAAATTTGGGTAAAAAATATTAATGATTGAATCATAGTTGTAACATACCCGACCCTCTGACTGGAGAAGAGGATGCTACTAACACCAAACATACGGGAAAACAACCCCATGAACAAGAACATGCATATAATGCTAAAATAAAAAGCTTAAACATAATACATACTAAGATGCATAACCCTTCATATACAAAGCGGAAGAAAACAAACATTCATTCAAGCATGCCACATGTTCATCATATTCATTAATCATTAAATATAATTGCAGAGGTAAAATGGACATGAATACTCATCTGATAAGAACTCGTCCCGCAACCAACTATTTCACTACAACATTCCACCCAACCATAGGCCAACGTGTGCATTAATCTCTCATCACACTACCAACCCCGATCTAGGCATGATTCCTCAAGGAATAAGGGTCAAAGTAGGTGTACACATATCCAAGGCACACAGATCAGCCAAGCACACATAGTAGGGTTTATCAGGCCATCAGGGAGCTAGGAAAAGGCCAAATGCTAAGCTGGTGACCTCAACCACTAGTTTTCTCAAGCATACCCAGCCTCTAATCCTACTCTCAATAGTCCGAATACCAACCACTGCATACTGCAACAAAACAAACAGTTCACAGCTCTATGAGGAAGAAGAAGACCACAAGGTGATAACCCCAAACAAAAGGTAAAACACAGTTCAGGTTAGACAATGCTTCAGATCTTTTCTTGGCCCTAGCATGGCCAAAACAAATCAGCAACAACCATGATAACCTCAGCAACCAAGAAGCAACCCAAAACCAGGGGAAGACAACAGTCCCAAAACCACAAGAAACGATGGAAACAACTACACAGTCTGTAGTTGGAAGAAGCCACACCCCCAACATGGACAGGGGAAAACACAGCCAACGAAGGTGAAGATCAACAGCCCACCAACATCCCCGAGCTCACAACACACACCATTCCCAATGTGATTGTTGGAGAACTTACACAGGTAGATAAAGGGGAAGAACAGACTCTCAACCTATACGCAAGGAAAGAGACAGCCAAACAAAAAAGGGAAAGAAACCACCGTCCCCATAGCATAGGGATCCACAACACTCAAATGAACAGAGGAGCACAACCACCATGGTTTAGCGATGAGCCATAGGGTAAAACCACAGCAATCTTCGACAAATGTCGCATTGTAAAGGAAGGCACAGTCAACAATGCATGGGAGAGACTGCAACCAGCAATCAGTGGCCAAAACAACTCAGCTCACAATCCACTCTATATGGGAAAGATAAAATGCAACTCCCTGAACTATCCCATAAATCCTAGCCTCCACACAACGATGGACATACCCAAACAATACGCAGTCTGAAAAAAAATTGTGGCGAAAAGACACCCAAAATGCTACGTGATCAAGAGGATGAACACCACCGAATAACAATTGACAAGAAAGGAGGAAAGGGGGAGAAACCCCAAACAAAGGAATGTGTAACCTTTAACTCCATCGGCGTGAGAGGAGATGAATGGACTCATGATCTGGTTAGTGGGTAGACCATCTGCACATCATGGAGAGTGGGAGTAGGTGTGGTATTTTTGTCAGCAAATCGCCACCTCAACTAACAACAGAAGAGCAGGGGTGGTGGTGACACATGGCTAACTCCCAATGGCCCCCAGGGTTTAGACAACCTCCCCCCTTATCCTTTGGAATCATGCCCTTTTCATTTAACATTGCACCATCGTAGCTGGCTGTAGGTTTAGTTAAATTGATGTGCGTATTTACATGATTCCAAAGCTATAATGTGCCGGACAGCATGATATACCATCGACAATGATCCCTATTGCCGAAACATAACATAGCTAAATCGATGGTGGGGCTTTTGCCTTTAGCTCGTCACCAAGATTAATTACAAAATATACATCATGTACCCTTTAACGCAAATGGGGTCAAAACCAAGTTATCACAATATTTTGATAGACAACCAATTCGGTAGTAGCTATTTTCAGAAGCCCATTTCGAGGTGACGACTTCAAACAAGGCCTCAGTTTCCTTTTCTATAATTTTTTTTAATGGAGTCAGGCTGCTCAAGCCTAAAATTCACCACAAAAATGGTTACAACAGGTGTTCAATATGATAAAATTTGTGCTCTTTATTTCAATCTACATACTACTAGAACTACAAACCTGAAAACAAACTTCTTGTTACACATTGCATCCATATAAGAAACAATTTCAGTTGGGATCACTCAGTCAACACTCCACTGTAATTCACTGATCAATTTTTTTTGGAATTGTTGCAGGAAGGGTAGAGCATGAAATTCTTCTCGATGCGTGATTATAGTTGGCTAAAATCCATTTAGATTTAAACAAGCTTAGGTGTCAAAATATTAGGTTTCAGAGATGGTCATTCAATTAGATCTTGTTACTCTAATTTATCATAGTAGATCTTGTTTTTTGCCTCTTTTATTTTTAGACAATAGAGATAGTTGGGTGAAATTTTGGTCTCGTAGGTAAGCTTTTCTCGGTGATCCTTCTTTGCTTTCTAGCCAATTGATTCACAGATCTTTGTTTTATCTTGCTGGTTAAATTTCATGTAGCTTCATTACTATCTTGTTTTTTTTCGGACTGAATAGGGTTTGGAAGCTTTTCTCAGCGAGCCTTCTTGGTTTTCCAACCAATCGATCCACAAATCTTTGTTTTGTCTTGCTGGTTAAATTTCATGTAACTTCATTACAATCTTTTTTTTGTTTTGATTGGATAGGGTTTGGAATTTTAAGTTCTTATTTTTGTGGACGTTTTCATTCCATGTTGTATGTTTTTTTGGTGTTATGCATGGTAGATCTTAAATTAAGTTATGATAGCGGTTCGTGGAGGGTTTAATTTCCTAATTTTATGGTATGCTGGTTTTTGATGGCCATTTTGAAGGTTTTTTTTAAACCTTTTATTTTCCAAGTGGATTTATTGTTTGATTTTTCCTTTATTCCAGTCCAGAGTAGTGAAACTTGCTCAAATTTTGAAATCGTCTTAGACTCGAAAGATATTTTCTTTTATTTTCTTATTTGTTTCTATGATGTAAATTCGTAGATTAGTCTTTGCTTTCATTCTTTCGGTTTAAAGGTGGATGTTCTCGTTATCCACGTCTCTTTATTGAACAAATGACGTATGAATAGAATCATGTTATAACATGAGATCTTAACCTAAGTGGGGAGTAGAACAATTTTTTCTTGCAACCATAGGGATAAACCAATTTGACAAAATTAAAAATATACATTTTAGAGTTACATTTGCCACTCAAAAAGAAAAAGTTTAGGACTAATATATCAAATATTATGCTATATGTTATCTTTGAATTATGAATAAATTTATTGTTCTTCTGTTCCAAATTATAAGTCATATTCAAATTATAAATTATAAATTACTTGGTAAATTTTTATAATGGAAATTCATGTGAATAAGTGAAACTACTAATTTACAAAAAATCCTTATAAGTTTTAGGGATGTTTTCACACAAAATGAAGTGAGTTTGTCCAATTATTAACTTTCTCAAACTAAAAATAGTGAACTTGAATATATACAACTTGAGATGCATATAACACCTGTTTTCCCTAAAGTCTGCTACCTAGACTATGGGGTTAGAAGTGTTCAGGAACCTCAAATGAAAGACTATTTTTATAGGTTTTGTTTGGATAACAATGTAAATCAAATAGGTAAGGATAACAAGGCAGAGACACAATATCTGAAAATTTCAGAAATACAAATGCAAAAGAAAAGAATCTTCCAGTAATGAATGACAAAGCATTAAGGTACAGGAGATAAGCTTTCAATATATATATATATATATATATATAATTGCAAACAATAAACAAACAGTTCATATCTGTAGCATATATATATAAGTACTGGTCTTTGAAAACACTTCTAAAATATCAATAGGTATTTAACATTCACATACATACATGAGATGAAATATAGAAAACATATACATCACATTCACCAGATGAAGAGTTCAAATTGAGCAAACATTAGAGAAAATTTAAACTCAAAATGGGCCTTTTAACTTTAACTCAAATTCCATGTCATCATGTGTTAGCCAATGAAATTGATTTAAATTTGAAATATAGTATAGGTCTTAAAAACCTTTTTAATATAAATTTTGGGATAGGTATCATAAAAAAACTACTTTTTTTTCTCTATATTTTCGACATATCTCCCCGTGTTTTTACTCAAATTTCGATCGAGAGAGCTCTTTGGATGCGCAATTAAATTCTTCATCCAACGAGTACCCACTCGACATACTTTTGATGGACCTCACTACCCAAAAAACAATAAATACCTGAAAAAACATGATGATGATGTCATCATCACGTTTTTTCAGGCATTTCTTGTATTTGGGGTAGCAGGGTCTGTCAAAAGTATGTTGAGTCACGTTTTTTCAGGTATTTCTTGTTTTTGGGGTAGCAGGGTCTATCAAAAGTATGCCGAATGGGTACTCGTTGGATGCGTAATTGAATTCCACATCCAATGATCTCTTTTGATCGAAATTTGAGTTAAAACACGGGGAGATATGTTGAAAATACAAACAAAAAAGTAGTTTTTTTCTTTTCTTCCTCCAAAATTAATAAATATTATTTTATTACTTTAACTATTATTTTATTAATTTTTTTAGGAGGCCCATTTTGAGTTGAAATTTCCTCTAATGAGAACATTAAAACAAAATAGATCAAAGGCCTAGCTCCATATAGTATATTAATGTCATAAAAAAGCAAAAGAAGTTCTTACAGAAGTAACCATTGAATGTTTGCACGATCTCCCCAGCAGATCAACTCCCATGTGTTCCCCCCCATCTCTCAAAATGTTACAATATGCATTATACATATGGTGAGGTCAAAATCCTCCCAAATCCCAAAGATAACAATCAGTTACAATCAATTTCTGAAACAACTTGCCACAAAAATTGAGCAAGACTGCTGAAAAATAGGGCTTAGAGATGGATTCAGTTCTCCAAATATGTGACACGTATGTATAAAATGAAATATTTTATTGTATATTGGTTTGTTTTGAGTAAAAACCTCTCTCATTTCCTTGATATTCTTTTTCAGTTGCCCGATAGCTGCATTTCAAAAACATGTGTCAAACAGGGAAATTTCGAGATCTGAAAATTAGGGATCAGAGATGGATTTGATTCTCCCAATATGTAACACCTATAGAAAACTTGAGAGATTTTATTTCTCTATGATATGTTAGGAACACAAAACTCCTCCCGTTTCACAAAATGATTCTCCAGTAGCTCAGAATCATCATTTGAAAAAGATGACTCGACACAGTAAAAATGCCACATTTTTTAAAACACATCCTCATCTTGCGGGGAACTTTTGATTGCCTTTTAGAGATCCAAATGCAGATCTGAAAGTATCATTGGAAATATTAAGAAGTATAGTTATCTATAGAGTATTTAAACATGTAAAATGGTCTCTCCAATGCTGAGAAAAATGAATTTTCACAAGGTTACTAAAAAAATGAAGCATGTGATCACTGGCACTGTATTGGAAAATGGTGGTCATAGTGTAGGCTGTAATAATTGCTGCTGAAACTGCAAACCAAGAAACATAGAATATGTGATATTTTTTACCCCAATAAGATAATTACTCCCTCTTTTATTGCAATGAAGTGTCTAGAACCTACAGAAACTTGAATGATCCGTGCAACCTCAAGAGCATATACTTGTTGTTCATTTAAGTTTTATGAGTAGAATAAAATGTTGTTGCATCCTCGTTGACCATAGAAAGGTCTTCAAAACATTTTTACCCATTCTTTCCGAACAGAAAGAATTTGAGGATAACAGAAGGATGTTTCCTTCCATGTATGAACCAGACGAAGCATATACTATGTTTTGCTTTCATGATTACTCTTCCACATAACCCAACCTCGACAAGCTGGAAACATACACGTATTTTGAGTAAATGTCATGTGCTGCCAGCCCATATGAGATACATATGGAATACTTTGAAACCTTAGAAAACTTATGAATAGACTCGAAACAACATATAGGAGCATAGGTTAATATCTAAAATGTTGTAAATACCTAGAATATTAAAAATATGAAATCAAAACAAACAAAACTCTTTTAGGGTAAAAGAAAATAAAATAAAATCCCAAGGCTAAAAAGATTTAAAATGATAAAGTATCCTAGCAAATATGGCAAACAGAACTAGTTCAAACATTGGCTCCAACTGGGGGATGGCATTTCCATGAGATTTTCCAAGAACTGCACTTCTAGTGCCTTATTTATGTCAATCAACTTGTTGTTCCATTGGGCTATGGAGTCTTATACCAAATCTCTGAAACTCTCTCAAAATATAAGCACAAACCTTTGAAATAAAAAAATACTGCTGCATACTGAAAAGAATCTACATGCTCGTAGGGCGAGCTTATTCTCTTACTTACTCCTACTTCTAATTGATAGAAGTAAACAAATCAAGTGTAATCATACTTCCAGTGAAGCCATGATAACATCCAACCGACTGTATCAAATTCTTGCAGGTAAATAGAAATCAAAGAAGAATTTATCATTTGAAAGATAAATTTAATTTGTACAACATATTCTACTTTGATTTCAATTTCTAAAAGGATGAAACCTTTTGAAAACCATGAGTTCATGTAAATAGCCACTAGGTCTTCCCAGTTATGTTGTATTTCCAGATGATACAAAAAGTGATATTGCTGCTCTGCTCCACTTATAAAGTAGTATTTCATCTGTTTTGTTGAAAATAGAGAATGAATATTTTCTAGGCATTGAAAATAAAAGGCATCAAATTTATCCTGAATGTGCTCACCACAAGTTCCTTCAACAGTATCAACAACAATGTCATCCTCATAATTAATAAGATGATTTTCCTCTTCCATGTTGCCATTAGATGTATAGCTGTCATATACCAGCTCAGTTTGTTCATGGACAATGAAATGAATTCCTTCATGGATCTGCTGATTAGATTCAGCTACATCACACCTATCTAGATCTTGGATTTTTAAATCATCACCATATTTATAAAAAAGGGAGCAGACTGATAAAATTCCAATGATGATGCTCAAGGTTCATGTTTTTCTTCATTTAATAAATCTTGAAAAGTCTTTTGTGATATCATATCATCATGAAAACAACTAAATTCAGTTGAACCAAACGCTTCTACAATAATTCCTTTAGTACAAGGCTGATTTTTCATAAATATTTGAAGCAGCAGATATAGTTGACATAATATCCTTTACATCTAAAACATAACTATCAACACCCTGAGCATCACAGCAATCCTGAAATTTTCTCTTTTGAATAGAAGAATCAACACACACTTCGAATATAATTGATTGTTGTTGATCATCGTAAAAAATTGGGACATTTATTTCATTGTGAGAAAAAATGTTCACTGAATCTACAATCAAATTGTCATCAACATCGACTTTAACATTGTCCCGCAAATCTTCATAAACAATGTGATTTTCAATGTTTTCTTCAATAGAGTGTTGAGCTTCACAAGGTTTTTCATTATTACTAAGAGATTTCTTGCACTTAAATTGCTAACAACAGTCCTCTAAAAAACGATCACTAGAATAAATCCTCTTGCAATAATCATAAAAGAAAACATGGAAATCTTTTATTAACGAAATATTAGAGATAGGAAGAGATCGGTACCACTGTCTGGAATTTCCTTCCAATGAATACATAAACATTTTCAACAATACATTCTCATGATGAATACCGAGTTGGTTCATGTATTGATGAAACTCAATCAAGTGTTGTGTCGGATGGTCATGATCATCTCCTCTAAATATTGGAAGGAAGTCTCCCCATTCATTCATAGTAGGCACATTATTTGGAAAATTCAGAACAACTGAAAAATTGAAAGGTGAAAACCTTGCAGCCACAATGGCTTCCATGGATTTTGACATTTTGAACCGATGGGGTCGCCAACAGATCCTTCCTCTGTGAATTTGCCAGTGAAAAATTGTAGTCTAAAGCGCGCAACCAGCCCTTGTTCACCATCAAAGACTGGATCTAATCGTTATCAAAAAAGGAATAAATTGATGCTTCCTTCCCTAGTATGGTCTCCAAAATATGTTTTCCCTAAATTCTGCTACCTAGACTACGTGGTTAGGAGTGTTCAAGCACCTCAAATGAAATACTGTTTTTATAGGTTTTGTTTGGATAACAATGTAAATCAAATAGGTAAGGATAACAAGGCAAATACACAATATCTGAAAAATTCAAAAATACAAATGTAAAAGACAAGAATCTTGCAGTAATGGATGACAAATCATTAAGGTATAGGAGATAAGCTTTCAATATATATATAACTATAGACAATAAACAAACAGTTCATATCTGTAGCATATATATATAAGTACTGGTCTTTGAAAACACTTTTCAAATATCAATAACTATTTAACATTCACATACATACATGAGATGAAATATAGAAAACATCTACATCGCATTAACTGCATGAAGAGTTCAGACTGAACAAAAGAACATTAAAACAAAATAAATCAAAGGGCTAGCTCCATATAGTATATTAATGCCATCAAAAAGCAAAAGAAGTTCTTACAGAAGTAACCATTGAATGTCTGCATGATCTCCCTAGAAGATTGACTCCCATGTTCCCCCCCCCTCTCTCAAAATGTTACAATATGCATTATATATATGGTGAGTTCTAAATCCTCCCATTTCCTAAAGATAACAATCAGTTACAATCAATTTCTAAAACTACCTGCCACAAAAATTGAGCGAGACTACTGAACAATGGGGCTCAAAGATGGATTCGGTTCTCCAAATATGTGACACTGGTGTATAAAAAGAAAGAGGTTATTGTATAGTGGTTTGTTTTGAGAAAAAACCTCTCTCATTTCCTTGAGATTAGTTTTCAGTTTCCCGATATCTCCATTTCAAAAACATGTGTCAAATAGGGAAATTCCGAGATCCAAAAATTAGGGCTCAGAGATGGATTCAATTCTTCCAATATGTGATACCTATAGGAAAACTGAGAGATTTTATTATTCTATGATATTTTAGGAACAAAAAATCCTCCCATTTCACAAAATGATTCTCTAATAGCTCAGAATCATTATTTGAAAATGATGACTCAACACAGTCAAAATGCAACATTTCTAAAAAAACAGCCTCATCTTGTGGGGAACCTTTGACTCCCGTTTTGACTTCCAAATGCAAATTTGAAAGTACCATTGGAAATATTAAGAAGTATAGTTATCAATAGAGTATTTAAGCATGTAAAATGACCTGTCCAAGGCTGAGAAAAATGAGTTTTCACAAGGTTACTAAACAAAACACAGCATGCGATCACTGGCACTGTACTAAAAAATGCTGGTCATAGAGCAGGCTGTAATAATTGCTGCTGAAACTGCAAACCATGGAAAATAGAATATGTGATATTTTTGACCCCAATCCTCAGATAATTACTCCCTCTATTATTGCAATGAAGTGTCTAGAACCTGCAGAAACTTGAATGATCTATGCACCGTCAAGAGCATATACTTGTTGTTCATTTAAGTTTTATGAGTAGAATAAAATGTTGCTACATCATCATTGGCCACAGGCAGGTCTTCAAAATATGTTTACCCATTCTTGCCAAACAGACTGAATTTGAGGATAACAGAAGGATGTTTCATTCAATGTATGAACCAGAAGAAGCATATACTATGTTTTGCTTTCATGATTACTCTTGGACATAACCCAACCTCGACAAGCTGGCAGCATACATGTATTTAGAGTAAATTTCATGTGCTGCAAGCCCATATGAGATACATATGGAATACTTTGAAACCTCAGAAAAATTATGAATAGATTCGAAACAACCTATAGGAGCATAGGTTAAAATCTAAAATGTTTTGTATACCTAGAATATTAAAAATATGAAATCAAAACAAACCAAACTCTTTTAGGGTAAAAGTAAATAAAATAAAATCCCAAGGCTAAAAAGATTTAAAATGATAAAGTATTCTAACACATATGGCAAACAGACCTAGGTCAAACAACACCTAAAGACATATAAACATTTGAATGATGTATCAAATGGTTTAAAGATTCAAAATGGATTGTCATGTTTGGATTTTTTTAGTTAGCTTTGTTCCTCTCTAAGCCTCCAACCAACCACTTTATATTCTTATTGTAATTTTGTATTTGAATCAAATTTCAATTGAATAATTGATTTTAAATTTAAATTGAAAGCTTCAATATCACAGAAGATAAATATATGGCTCGAATTAGAATCCATGTGATGCTCCTCATTCTTTAATGGGAAAAGAGAAAGAATAGACCAAAACATTTTAAATGTTTATTTTTTCAATTTTAGCCCTCAAAATAATTCAATTTTCTTTATAGCAAAGTCAATGCTAACTAATCATATTGCATTTATTCATAATTTAAATTTTTATTTTACAAATTTTAAAAAATATAATTTACAATAATAAAACAAGACATTACCACCTAGTAGCTCTCGTTTAAAGATATAACATACCAAATTTATTTGAGTAGTTCAATCTTAAGGGAGAAAAAAGAAGGAGAAGGTGGTAAGCCGCAAAATATTAAGCAGAGGAAAGAAATTCGTAACTCTGAAAGAAAGAAGAAGGTGATAAGTGGTGAAATATTAAGGCGAGGAAAGAAATTTGTAACTCTAAAAAGGGAGAAAAAGGAAAGAGAAGGTTGTAAGCGGCGAAAGATTTTTTATGAAGACAACATTTTTATATAGAAGCATATGCCATCTTTGCTTCGTGTAACTTCCTAATTGTTTTCATTGGTTGAAGTTTGAGCTGGGACTATGCTCTACAATATTTTTAAAATATTTCAAAGTTAGAATAGTGAATCAGACCTGTGGCTACTTCAAATAACCAATCTACAAGCCAAAGTTTGTGCATTCTTTGTTAAATTTAACTCTTTGTAAAAATATTTTTTCTAGTTTATGCATTGTTCTCTAACATAAGTGTATACATGCCTTGGCCAAATTTGTCTGTTGCTGTGACCCTTTCATTATATAAAATTCTATTAATTGAACTTGTATCACTTTAAATTTTAATAATTTTGATTTTAAACAATAGCATCTAGGTTCATAGAATTTGGAATTGTAAATTGCAATGATTGTTGTATTTCTCTAGCTTTTCTTTCATGGCAATGGTTGCCATGAGCACCAAACAATGCAATATTCTCTATTCCAATGATAATCCATATCTTATTTTTAAATTGGAATTGAATTTATTTATAAATTGATAGAAACATTAAGCAAATCTGTCTCATTGAAAGCTATAAAAGAAAACTGCTCTCTCCACTACAATAACTAGTTAAGATGTAAATAGCTTAAGTTGTAGTCGCTGAGAAATAATATAAAGCCTTGGCACACATGTCTTCAATATAGGGTTTGTGCAACTTAATCACTTGGATACATATTATTTTCCTGACTTGTAACAACATTTTAATTTTTCTAGGTATGTGGAATTCTATGATTTTCACACATCTTTGGAACATCTTGCTCCTTGCCTTCACTATATGATTTTCACACATCTTTTGAACATCTTGCTCCTTCCCTTCACTATATGGTTTTCACACATATTTTCAACATCTTGCTCCTTGCCTTTGCTACATCAAATGTACGTTTCCATTGCCTAAAATTCCTACAGATATTGACCTTCTGGTCACACACCTTAATTAGTATTCCAATCATAAAACTTAAGAATATTTCCCTTCGCATTGCCTAATTTGTTTCTTTCATTTTTCTAATGATGCACATTTTCATATTGCTTTTCACTCAACTTCCACTGCTAAAATTCATAACCTTGTGGTCACACACCTTAATTACTATTCCAATCATAAAACTCAACAATTTTTCCATTCACATTGGCTAATTTGTTTCTTTGATTTTGCTAATGATGCACATTAGCATAGTGCTTTTCACTCAACTTCCAGTGCCAAAATTCATAATTTCCTAGAGCAAATAACCGTTGGTCAAAAAACCTCGAGAGGACCATAGCCACATCGTGGATCTTGTTCAATGATGAGTCTTTACACAATTCTCTTCACATGGATACAAGCATTTCACATGGGAGAAAGGAAACATTTAAAATGATATATCATGACTAGCTTTGTTGATAAGATGGAGGAGGGTTTCATAATGTTTTACATGGAATTGGGAGATTCATAGGTTATGACGTGTTTCTATACATGGGGACCAAGAATATCTATGCTTAATGTGGGGGAGATTGCACTATTTTACATGAGTTATGTTACACACCTCAAAATTTGTAAAAAAAAAAAATGTACATGCATTTAACCATACATGCATTTCTATTCCTATGTCAAGTTTCGTGAGCTACCTTAATGGTGAAGTTTATCCATTGCATTCAGCCACACNAAAAAAAAAATGTACATGCATTTAACCATACATGCATTTCTATTCCTATGTCAAGTTTCGTGAGCTACCTTAATGGTGAAGTTTATCCATTGCATTCAGCCACAC
>LPNX010108458.1:690708-757744 GCA_001517045.1 Pseudotsuga menziesii
CCAAAGGTGAAGTTTTATTGTTTCCTTGCTTTTGTTCTTTATTATGTTCACTAGGGCTTTACTAGCCTCAAGGGTTGGGAGACTATACCATAGTCTTAATCCCACCCTTCAATGTAATAATGTTTTATCAAGGGTTAAGAGGCCATGGGCCTTACCATAGCCTAAGCCCATGGTATAATATTGTAAGGACTTAGTCCTAAGGGCGCGGAGGTGTAAACATAATCAACTCATTGGATATGGTCTAGACAATAGTTTTGAAATGTTAATATGTATGATCCTTCATTGGTTTATGTTGCAATGGTGTGAATGTTATCTAATATGGTTCTTGGCATAGTTTATATGGTTTGCAACAATGATTGAAATACCATCACTGATATGCCCAAGGTTTAAATGCATTGTACTTTGAGTTCACTTGCCTTAAAAGCGTTTCCTAGCTGCGAGTTGACAACGCAGTGAGGCCTCCATGTTGGAATCGTGATTACATCGTGACCGTCCATTTGTAGGCTCTGTAGTTAGGGGTCTTGCATGGGTTTAATGCTTGCATTAGCTTGTATGAAACTTGCATTATTGTTTGTTTGGTCTGAAAGAGGGAGAGACTTGAGCTTTGCTACGTTAATAGAAAAAAAGATGGGTTTTCTTGTGTAATCACTTCTAGTTGATGGTGGTGTAATTGGTTTCTTGCCAAGGTGTTCTAGTGTTTATTCGTGGCGTCCATGGCCGTCTACAACTCATTGCTTCGCTCAGCCATTAAAACTAGTCCATCACTTCCTTCTCGTATAATTAGTTTTTATGTTGCAAGTTTTTAAATTGAGGTTTCTTTTTCAAGCCTATCTATAACTCATTTTGTAATGTGAGTTTTTGCAGGAAGAGGAGTGATAAGGGTCTTCTCGAAGGAGCCGACCCCTGGCCATCTATCCAACTCACACCAGGTATGGTAAATGTGTTTAGCTTTAATTTCAACTTGTTTTTACATAGTTTAATAAAATGTTTTAATTGCCCTAACACCTTGTTTTGCAGGTTGGAATCGCTAGCGAGGAAGGAGATAGGTTCACCTCCTCCCAATCCTGCATCTTAGAATGCCTCAAGTACAAACAAAAACCATATCTCTTATTTTTCATACTGTTTGATTAAATACAATGCATCCATCGTTCTTATATATTGTATGGTTTGTTGCAAATATTTTAAGCCCGAGCTTAAGGATCCGAGAGGAGAGAAAAGCTCTAGCTTTGCATAAGATAAGTGTTGAGTGTTTTGGTTCCACCTGCAAAGGGTTTACACTCTATTTTATAGAGGGATTTTACAACCTCTTTGCTTCGAATATGGTTTAAATGTATTAGGGTTTAATTTTTTGTATTGTGGGTGCAATCGCGGGTGATCTTACCACCACCTCTCTTACTAATTATTTATGGTTTAAAAACAAGGTGGAAGGCATCATAGCTGTACTTACAACCACATCATGTATGCGTACAATGTGTTTACTATAGAAATAATTGAAATGACCTTCAGGGTCTCAGTTGCGAAATACTATGTCGTTATTCTTTGGATTTATTTACTTGCCACCATCCTTTGATGGTATTATGCCCATGGATATGTTTTGATAATACCATTGTTAAAATAATACGGTGCATCCATGGAGGTGGGTCACAATTTTTGGGAAAGCGATTTCGGAAAAACGAAAAACGTGCACCTCGATCGAGTTATTAATACCTTAATCAAGGGATTAATAAGCCCTCGATCGAGGTTTTGTCAAACCCTCGATCAATCTTTTGTAAAACCCTCGATCGAGCTATTGCTAGCTCGATCGAGGGTTAAACAAAAGCTTGATCAAGGGTTTGACAAAACCTCGATCGAGCTACAAACCTCAATCCAGATCCAAACCTCGATCGAGGTCCTTGGTAAATTTTTTTTATAAAAAGGCCACGGGCAGCCGCGGCCATTCCCCATTTTTCGCACTGCACATCCTCGATCGAGCTAGAACTCTTGACATAGTTGATATGACCTCGACCGAGCTGCTATAACCTCGAGTGAGCTTTTGCGCAAGGGACAACACCCTCCTTTTCCTTCCACCATGATATCAGTTCCGAGAGGTAACACCCAAAACTTCTAATTTGAAATTTAAATGAAATGTTACTCTATTTTTTTTGATTGATGATTGTAGGTTTTTTTTTGTCTAATATGTTTGAAGTGTGTGCCGGAAAGCAAAGATGCTATCGGATTTTTATAAAATCGTAATTGAAATTGGTTATTTATTTTAAATTTAAATTTTTTTGTTTTATGCATATTTTGTCAACCGGTAGTGTTTATGTTGCCGATTTAATTTTTAAATGTGTGCCCGACAAGTAGAAATGCTGCCCAATTTTTTTAATCCTCCGAGAATACACGAAGGATTGAAAAAATTCAAATTTGTTAAGTTTAAAATTTACATTTATAGTTTGTATAAATATTTCTATGTGGCAACGTTTATGCTGCCGGTTTAATTTTGAAATGTGTGTCGGGCAAGCAAAAATGCTACCCAATTTTTTTCAATCATTTGAGAATACACGGAGGATTGAAAAAATATACAAACCCTAGACACGAGACAATCATGAACTTTAAACCTGCGGAGACTTTATCTAAACCCATATATTTATTTTAAACATTTTAATATGTATTCAAATTTAGATATTTAAAAATTATATATATATATATATATTAACTATTTAATTAAAATAAATAATTCCAATTAAAATTAAAATATTATATTACTTCATATTTAAATTTTTTATAAATAATTTTTCATTATAAAATAAGATATGTATGTTTTGACTTAGTAGACATATTTTGATTTTAGTTTATTGAAAAGTGTACAAGTACGTATTTTTGTTTTTTTTAAGTTCAAATGTATTATGAAAATGTTGATATTTTATTTTATTTTTAGGAAAAAAAGATTAATAAATTTAAGTTTGTAAATTTGAAAAAAAAAATAAACTTAAAAAATTAATAGAAATCCATAATTTAAGATAAAATTATATATTTTTATATATTTTTTAGAAAAAATATATAGATTTATATTCAACATTTTGAAAATTATAAATTATAAATTTAGAATATTTTAAAATAATAGTAAAATATATTACTGATAAAATATATAAATTTATACATTAAGACGTTGACATTTTCCATCCAGGATAGGTTAGTTAAGATAAGCTGGTATTACCCTCCTTATTGCCTTAGCTTATGAGAATAGTCACGCCCATTCATCAATCCATGGAGACTTGCATCTAGACTATAGCACCCCGGTTTTGACCCCGTTGCATTAATGTGTGTGATGTAAATATTATATGAAATCATGACAAGGAGCTCAAGGCCAAGGTCATGTCACTGATTGATGTTTGGATATAGGCGATCATGGTTGCTGCCTATGGTTTCTGTACTAAGTCAAACACGTTTGTAAACATCATGTAAATATGCAAATTAATGAAAAACACACAGCCAACTATGTCAATGCAATGAATAATGAGATGGGGGGAGGATTTTCCTAAGGATAAGGGCGTGGGACTGTTAACCTTGAACCTGTTTGGGGAAAAGCCATGTGTCATGGGGAGAACCCATCAGAACTATCAACTACCCTCTTTCTTGTATTTTCTTCCTAACCATTTATTCTGCTAGAAAGTGGTTGAGGTAGTTATTGCTTGGAAGGGGAAGAGTATGGGAAATTTCGAATGGGGAAGAGCATCTAGTTCTCGAGTGTCATGTTTTGCTTATAGGGACAAGAAAAGACCAGAACCCTATGTCAGTCTGACCCATGCGTTCATGCCTGGTTTTCCTACTCTCACGTTTTGAGAGCTGCGGGACATTCTGGTTCATTCATTCATTCACCACCTTCACTCCCCGGTCGTCGCATGGAGGGAGAATAACAATAGAGCTTTTTCTGTGTATGTATCCTTCACGTTCTGCAAGTGTGGTTTTCCTTAACATTGTGGTATTTCCTATGTTGCAGCATTATCCTAAACTATAGAGCGTATGAGACCTTGTTACTTGTCTTAAGAGTAAGCCTGTGATGTAGAGTCTCCTTGTGGTTGTTGTGTTGTGAACCCTGGTTCGGTTCTAACTGTGTGTGAGACTTAGGAATGGAAGAGATGTAGAATGCGCTTGATAAACCTAGTGTAGAACCTCACAGTAAGATAAGAGCGGTTGGTGAACCTGCCATGCACATCTTGAAGAGCACTGGAAGGGAAGGTGTAGCCTGAGGGACTGTGGAGCAGAGAAGGGGACACTTCCTTGTGTTGGGTGTGTAGGCAAAGGGGGATCCAGGACAGATAGATATTTTGAAGGTGTCCTTAGATCTATAGATGAGATCACTAGCTTAGCAGTTCTTCCTGCTCATTTCCTTAGAAGCTTGATAAACCCAACTGGAAAGATGGCTTGGATGGTAGCCTATTAAATCCATCTGTTGGCTTGGCTATGTTTGTTGCACCTGAACTTGTGAGTAACCTTTGGCTGGACAGTCTATTAAAAGCAACTGTGAATGCTGGAATGGCTAGGTATCCTGATAAACCTAGCAGTGGGATGGATTCACTATGTACAGTCTATTAAACCCATATGTTGCCTTGACTGGTCCTTAAGGTGAAAGTTGGCATGACCGTGAACAGTTTGTGGAACCCAACTATGAGATGGCTTGGCTGAGTGGCCTGTGAAAACCATTTGTGGGATGTTTTCCCTTACAACTTGTGAAACCCAACTATGTTGGTTTGGATGAGTTTGATTTCATCCTTGGCTATGTATGAGTTTGCTAGTGATCCCTTATCCCTGTAGGATATCATGCCCAACTCGAGGGTGGAAGTGCTGCTGAGAGATTAAGGATTACATTGGCCTATGGTTGGGTGAAATGTTGCAGCGTCATAGTTGGTTATGGGACAAGCTTTCTTCAAGATAAGTGTTCTTGTCTACGTAATTCTCTGTAACTATAATTTTTGCATTGTATTTGCTTGATGGAATGTGATGAACATGTTGCTATGTTTAGCTATGCATTGTTCCCTGAATAATTGCAATTATAGGCATCTATGTATGTTTTTCCTTCAATGCATTTTACTAAGTTGCAGGGTAGATTCGCTAGTTTGGTAATGGCCTGGAGGATCAGATCGATCCAAGAATTCAGTGGAAGAGCTGAGTTTTTTGCTAGAAATATTCCATTGTGCCAATTTGCAGGTTTGCAAAATGCGGGATGCGGAATGCCGTTTCGTTGAGTTTGGTTTTCGCAGATTTTCATTTCAGAACTTGCGGGATGTGGGATTGTGGTGTTGCAATTTCCATATTTCCAATCCCGCAAGTTAATTTTTCTGGACCGTCGATATTCGCAGGACGATTCTCCACTGTTGATATGTTTCCAATGTGGGATGTGGGTTGTGGAAAGTGTTATTGCAATATTTTTGTAACTTTCGATCCTACAACTTGGATTTCTGTACCGTTGATTTTTGATCCGTTTATTTATTTCTATCTACGAGATCACCTGTGATCATTGATTTTTGTCGCGATTTATCTCCATCGTTTGATCTCCTCTGATATCCTTCCTTGCATATTGTTGGATTTATCCATGGAAGATGGGAGGGAGTATGACTATGTTGGAAATGTTGAGGTGTGGTTCATGGCCATTCCCTGTGTTCGGAGAACAGAGAAGGTTCTCGATGAAATTTTTAATTCCGCAAAACATTGGGGCATAGGTACATGACAACATGGTATCGGAGCTGCTGGTTACATCATTGGGCCTGGATGGACAAGAAACCAGTCAAGATTACCTTAGATCGTGGTATCAGAGGCTGTCGGTTACAACATTGGGCCTGAATAGGCCAAGTTATAGTAAGTAAATGGTTTTCATTTTGAATTACTGTGTATATGACAAATGGTTTTGGTAACACTTTTTGCAGAGTCATTGGACATTTTGGAAAAGTAAGTAGTGGTTCAGCCATAAAAAACCATGATGGATATGATGCTTAGGATTCCTATGAGTGTGCGCGAGATGCCATGGAGGAAAATGTCTGAGTTGGAAATGATGATATAGAGTCTAATGAAAGGATATTCCAAGAGACACCGCCAGATATTGCAGTCACCATGACAAGCTTGATTAAAGCTCAGGAAGAGCAGCATTAGTTGAATGCTACTATGCTGCATAGTTTGATAGACTTGCAAAGAAAGATAGACTCTGGATAGGGTATAGTAAAACCTGAAGGTAGTAAGAGCAGTACCAGAAGAAGAAGAAGGACTTCTAGTAAGTCATCTGACTCATAGAATTCCAATGGGGATTCAAGCTATTCTTCGCTCAAGGGAAAGAGAAAGAGGCCCCATAGGGATCGCACTCGGGATGAATTTAAGAAGGCTAAACCTCCTATGTTTGATGGTGAGGTAAATACTAGATAAGAGGCTGAAGCTTGGATTCTTGGGATAAATAAGTACTTCCAAGTTCATGATTATTCGGGCAACATGAAGGCAAGGGTTGCCATTTTCAATTTGAATTGAAGGGCATCCATTTGGTGGGAGCACTTCAAGCAAGTAAGGAATATCAATGAAATGACACTTAAGTGGAAACAATTCCAGAAGTATTTCAAGTGGAAAAACCTCTCTGACAGGTACTATGATGACATGATCAAAGAATTCCATGAGTTGAGACTGGGACAGCAGACCATGGAAGAGTAAGTGAATAGGTTCCTAGAACTATTAAGATATGTCACGTACATCAAAGGTGAAAAAATGAAAACTCAGCATTTCCTGAGTGGATTGCCTTAGTCTTACAAAGATAGAGTTGAGTTCTATGAGCCTAGAACTCTTGAAGAAGCAATTTAGAAGGCTAAGTATTGCTATGAGAAAAGCAAGGGGAAACCCGATTACCATAAGAAATGGAAGGACAAGATGAATGAGAAGTTTGAAAAGAGAAAGAAAGGTTTCAAACCTTCTAGCTTCAGGAATCAGCAGAGGCAGCCATCCCAAGTGGAAAAGCAGCCAGCTAGAGTGGTGGGAGAAAGAGAGAGATCCACAATAGAACAGAGAACCACTCCATCATTGGAGATGTGGAGGACCCCACATGCGCAAGAATTGTCCACTTGAGAATGAGAGTGCAAGGCTAGCTTATAACATGCAAGAAGCAGAAACATTGGTTCAAGTAGCAAGGACCTTCCCTAGGATTTATGTAGCACTGGAGGACCGCCAGGAAAACCACTAGTCCACTGTGGTTGAAGTTGCAGGTAAGATTGTTGATCAATCTATTTCTATCTTGATTGGCCCTATTTCTACTCATAGTTACATTACTCCTAGAGTAGTGGATACTTGTGCCTTTAAGAAATTAAAGCATAGCAAATCTTGGTTAGTTCAGCTAGCTACTGGAACTAAGAGAAAGGTTAGTGAAGTGGTGGAGAAATTTTCAATGGTTATGAATGGATTGGCCACTTGTGTAGATCTGAATGTTCTACCCTTTGGTTCCTATGATGTCCTCATTGGATTGGATTTCTTAGAATATCATAGAGTAAAGCTTGACTTTTATAACAAGGATTTTGAGTGCATGGATGAAGAAGGAAACCCGAGGATTGTGAAAGGCATTCCAAAGGTGATTTCTGTGAGGTAGATTTTAGGAATTTAGTTGAAGAAGTTGTGTAGGAAAGGTTTTCGGTTATATGCAGCTCATATTTTGGAGGCAACCAAAAGTGAAACTCATAGGTTGGAGGACTTTCATGTGTTGCAGGGATTCATGGATGTGTTTCCTGATGAGATTCCAGGGCTTCATCCAAAGAGGGACATTGATTTCACAATTGAACTTGTGTCGAGAGTAGCACCAGTGTCCAAGACACAATACATAATGAGAACACCAGAAATGTTAGAGCTAAAGATGTAGCTGCAAGAGTTGTTGGAGAAGAAGTATATCAAACCCAGTGTGTCTCCTTGCGGGGCACCAGTTCTGTTTGTAAAGAAGAAATATGGTACACTCAGGGTGTGTATTTATTACAAACAACTAAACAAAGTCACAGTAAAGAATAAATACCCTTTGCGTAGGATTGATGATCTCTTTGATCAAATGAGAGGAGGAAAGGTATTTTTCAAGATTGAATTGAGGTTTGGTTACTATCAGGTAAGAATCAAGGATGAAGACATTCATAAGACAACGTTCAGAACATGGTATGGGCATTATGAGTTAGTAGTGGTACCATTTGGTCTCACAAATGCACCATTTACATTTATGTGCCTTATGAACAGTGTCTTCAGTAGGTATTTGGACAAGTTTGTTCTTGTTTTCCTTGATGACATTCTTACTTATTCCAAGAATGAGGAATAGCATGAAGAGCATTTGAGATTAACATTGCAATTGCTTAAGGAACATCAATTCTATGCAAAGCTGAGCAAGTGTGACTTCTATAGAGAGAGAATTTAGTATTTGGGTCACATAAGCTCAGAACAGGGTATATCTATGGAACCTGAAAGATTGAATCCATTATGAATTGTCCTACACCAAGAAGTATGACAGATGTGAGATCTTTTATGGGACTTGCAAGATATTACAAGAGATTCATTGAGGGATTCTCCAAATTTGCACATGCCATCACTTCTTTGCAAAAGAAGGGGATAAATTTTGAATGGACCTCTAGGTGTGAAGAAATCTTCTAACAGTTGAAGAATATTCTCACTAGCACACCAGTATTGAAGGTTACAGACCCAGAGAAATATTTTGTTGTGTGTACTGATGCATGTGGACAAGGGATTGGAGGAGTCCTTATCCAAGACAACCACGTTGTATGTTATGAGTCAAGAAGGTTGAAGGAAAATGAGAAGAACTATGCTACTCATGGTTTAGAGCTTGCAGCCATAGTACATGCTCTCAAGATGTGGAGGCATTACTTGATGGGAAGAATATTCGAGCTGAAGATAGACCATTGTGGTCTGAAGTATTTGTTCGACCAGCCTACTCTAAATGCTAGGAAAGAGAGATGGCTAGAGTTTTTATGTGAGTTTGATTTTGAGATCAAACACATAAAAGGAAAAGAGAATAAGGTAGCTAATTCACTCAATAGGAAGGTGCGGGAAATGCATGTGGCATCTCTTAGTACTTGCCAATTAGATTTGAGGAACCATATTGTTAATCATACTGCTAGAGATTAATTGTATGTGTAGGTCAAGGACAAATTGCAGTAGCAGAGTCTTGAGAAGAAGTGTGAGGGATATAAGTTGGAAGAATATGGACTTCTTACTTAGAAAGGCATAATTTACATTCCAAATGTAGCATATTTGAGGAGAGTTGTTATGGATGATATGCATCAAGCTCCATATTCTGGTCACCCAGGATATCAAGAGACAATTGCTACAGCCAAAAAGCAGTACTTTTTGCTAGGGATGAAAAAGGACATAACTGAATACATTTCAAGGTGCATGAAATGTCAGCAGGTAAAGGTTGAGCATCAACACCCTACAGGTTTGTCGCAGGATTTTCCAGTTCCAGAATGGAAATGGGAAGTTATTTCCATGGATTTTATTACAGGATTTCCAATGACTTGGAGACAACATGATTCCATCATGGTTGTGGTGGAAAAGTTGAAAAAGGTAGCACATTTTATACTAGTTAAGTCTACGCATAAGACTGATGACATTGCAAAGAGTTTCATGAAGGATATTTTCAAATTGCATGGATTGCCTAAGGAAATAGTCTTTGACAGAGATGTCAAGTTCAGTTCCAATTTTTGGAAGGGTTTGTTTGCAAGCTTGGGTACAAAGCTAAACTTCAGCACCGCATACCATCCTCAGACTGATGGTCAGACAGAGAGACTTAACCAAGTGCTTGAAGACATGATTCACATGTATGTGATGGACAAACCAACCAAGTGGGAAGATTATTTACACTTGGTACATTTTGTTTATAATAATGGACAGCAGGAATCCTTGGGGATGAGTTCGTATGAAGCTTTGTATGGAAGAAGGTGTAGGACACCAGTGACTTGGGATAATCCAGTGAACATGATTGTGCTGGGTCTAGAATTGCTAAAGTAAATGGAGCAAGAGGTTTTAAAGATTAGGCATAATCTGAAAGCAGCCTAGGACAAATAGAAAATCTATGCTGATAAGCATAGGGTGAACCAAGAGTTCATTATTGGGGATCATTCTTACCTTAGAGTGAGGGAAAGGAAGAGTTCCTTGAAGCTTGGAAGTTGTGCCAAGTTGGTACCTAGATATTGTGGGCCATTTGAAGTGATTAAAATAATAGGGCCAATTGTATATAGACTTGTATTTCCTTCTAGCACTAGAGCTCATAATTTTTTTTAATGTTTCTTTGCTTAAGAAATATGTACATGATCCTAACCATGTGATAAATTGGGATGTGATTCAGGTGGAACCTAAGGGAGAGTTCTGAATCGAACCAACGCACATCCTCGATAGGAAGGTCACCATGCTCTGGAATCGAGCCATAGGGTAGGTAAAGGTGTAATGGGAGCACTACGGTCTTGAAGAGGCTACGTGGGAGCTAGAGGATGCCATGCTATTGGCACATCCATTTTTGTTGAATTTTGTAGAGCATTGAGGTGGTACCAGTGTATCATTTTTGTTCAAGTTTTGTAAAGCTCTGAGGATAGTTCTATTGAAGGGGGAGGGGAATGTAACACCCCTGTTTTGACCCTATTGCATTAATGTATGTGATGTAAATATTATATGAAATCATGACAAGGAGCTCAAGGCCAAGGCCCTGTCACTAATTGATGTTTGGATATAGGCGATCATGGTTCTTGCCTATGGTTTCTGTGCTAAGTCAAGCACATTTGTAAACATCATGTAAATATGCAAATTTATGAAAATCCCACAGCCATCTATGTCAATGAAACAAATAATGAGATGGGTGCATGATTTTCCTAAGGATAAGGGGGTGGGAATGTTAACCTTGAACCTATTTGGGGAAAATCCATGTGTCGTGCGGAGAACCCATCAGAACTGTCAACTACCCTCTTTCTTGTCTTTTCTTCCTAACCATTTATTCTTCCACAAAGTGGTTGAGGTAGTTATTGCTTGGAAGGGAAAGAGTATGGGAAATTTCAAATGGGGAAGAGCACCTAGTTTTGGAGTGTCATGTTCTGTTTGGAGGGACAGGAAAACACTAGAATTGTATGCCAGTCTAAACCATGCGTTCACACCAGGTTTTCCTAATCTCATGTTTTAAGAGCTGCGGGATGTTCTCGTTCATTCATTCATTTATTTCAATCATTCATCCACCACCTTCACTCCCCGGTCGTCATGTGGAGGTGGTAGAACAATAGATATTTTTATTTGTATGTATCCTTCACATTCTGTGAATGTGGTTTTCCTTGACATTTGTTGATGTATTTGTAACTTTAGAATGTATTCATCTATGTATCTTATGTATTGTAACCCGATGTTTATTCTGGGATGTATCTATTATGTAATTGAGTCATGTTGTCATGCCCTAATGTTTCGATCGGGAGAATAAATAATATAAACAAGTCATGTCAAGTCATTGTGGGAAACCCTCCAATTGTCTAAGGGTTAAAGTCCCCGCAGTTCTGGGGCACTAGGGTTATTAGACTCTCCTAGTAGAGGTCGGCCCTAGTAGGGTTTTAGTCATGTTGGGATTAGTATAAATAGAGAGTTGGGGTCTCTATTTAGTACACATCACTCACACACTCAAGTGTAGCACATAGTTGATGAAGGAGAAGACACTGGGGCTAGACAAGAAGAAGATTACTGCTGTCGGGAGTGCATCTTACTGTTTTGGGGTTTTACATCTTGTGCTGATTCTATCTCTAAGGAAGTTGTGGGGTTTTCTCTATTTATGGTTTCCGTGATGAAAAACACTGTGTTCATTGTCTCTTGTGTTTGATTGCTATACTTGTTTCTCTCTAAGTAAAGATCCTAACATAATGCTAGCTTAATGTTGAAAAACTAACATGGTATGAGAGCTAACCTGAGAGGAAGACACTGTGCAGATTCGGGAACTAGGGATTCCTAGTTTTGGATATTCCTCCATAGATTTTCAGCAAAATTAAGGTGGAATAACTTTCCTCCTTAGGGTGCATCTTTCTGTCGAAGCAGAATCCAATTCTGAGGTTTTTCAGTTTTGGACCTGTCACTGCTGTCAGAAATTAGGGCTTTTCATAGAAGAGGAATTTTTCATTGAGCCCAGGCATGGATTGGTATCTTCCCCAAAATCAAAGTTAGGGACAAATTTCAAGGAATTTGGGTGGACAAAACTCTGGAAAAGCAAAACCCTAGTTTGCTCCTAAACTAGCTCTACAGGATTTCAGCTCAAGTTTCAGATCCGACATCTTGAACCTGGTAAGATCTAAAATATTTTGTATTTCCATTTGAGGTTATCAGTTAAGATGTCTCATCATACCAAGCTTGATGAAAATCTTGAGGGATCTAATAACTTCTGAGCCTGGAAGTATAGGATCTCCCTGGTCCTGGAAGAAAATGAGTTAGACTCCTACATCCATGAGGAGGTTCCAGTTCCAGAGGGAGATGAGGCTAAGGCCCTACATAAGCAGAAGATGGTTATGAAAAAGAGGATCATTGTTTTTTCTATCAAGGATCACCTTATCCCACAGGTGTCCTCTCTCAAGACACCTAAAGCTATGTTTGATGCCCTAACCAAATTGTCTGAAGGGAAGAACATAAACTGGAAGATGACCCTGAGAAACCAACTGAAGAATGTGAAGATTCAGAATGCAAAAACAATCCAGTCTTTCTTCACAGGAGTTTCTTAGATCAAAGAGCAACTAGAAGCAGTTGATGAAGAAGTGGAAAATGCAGAGATTGTAATGACTACATTTAATGGCCTTCCTAGGTCATGGGATTCTTTCATCCAAGAAATCTGTGCTAGAAAGAAGCTAGTGAAGTTCAACAGACTATGGGAAGAGTGCTCTCAAGAAGAAGCTTAGATAGCAGCTCAAGAAGAGAAGATGGGAAGTGAATACCAAGCTCGCATGGTACACTCCAAGTCTCACTCCAAGTCAAACAAAAGAAGACTTCATAGCTCCAGAGGTAAGCACTCTCACAAAGATAACACTAGAAAAGATTTATCTAGGATCATATGCTATACATGTGATGAAGTAGGACACTATGCAAGGAATTGTCCTAAGAAACAAAAGATAATTAAGAGGAGGAACAAAAGAAGACATCATGCTCATGCTACAGAGGATGATGAACCATCCAAGAAGAGATACAGATATGAAAGTGAAGATTCTTCAAGCGATGATGAATATGTTCTGATATCCGCTCTCACAGGTAACATTACTCATGGAAGTGATGATTGGATTATAGATAGTGGGGCTTCCAAACATATGACTGGATTCAAGGAATCTTTTGTGAGAATATCTGAACATGAATCACCTCATAAGGTAAAGCTAGGAGATGACTACCAATATCCAATAAAAGGTAGTGGGGAATCTTCCTATAAATTAGACTCTGGAAAATCAATGAAATAAGTATTGTTTGTGCCAGGACTCAAGAAGAACCTTCTCTCCATATCAGCATTAGATGCAAAAGGAAAGTGGTTTGTATTCATATATGGTCAAGTCATCATGTAGCCAAAAGGAAAGACTATCGATGATGCGGTAGTGATTGGAGAATAAGAAGGAGGATTGTACAAATTGAAGGGCCATCTAGAACAAGCCTTGGTCCAAGACACAGTAGAGCCAAGTGAACTTTGGCATGAAAGGCTTTCACATGTGCATTACAGAGCACTACCTATTGCAAGCAAAGCTGTCGAAGGTCTTCCAGAAATCCAAGAAAAACATGATGGGGTCTGCAAAGTATGTGCGAAAGGAAATAATACAAAGAAGACATTTCCAAGAAACGAAAGAAAAGGAAAAGGAATATTGGAAATCATCCACTCCAATGGATGCGGTCCTATGTCATCAAACTCTCTAAGCATATATGCATATTATGTTTCTTTTATTGATGACGTTTCTAGGAAGACATGGGTTTACTTCATGAAGAACAAAGATGAAGTATTCAGTAAGTTCAAGGAATTCAAAGCCTTGATCGAGAACCATACTGAAAAGAATATGAAGACCATTTGATCAGATAATGGTGGAGAATTCACTTCAAATGAATTCAAAGAGATATGCAAAGAATCAAGGATTAAGAGGGAGTTGTCCACTCCGTATAATCCACAACAGAATGGGATTGCAGAATGGAAGAACATAACTATCATGGAAGCTGCAAAAGCAATGCTTCATGATCAAGACCTTCCTATGCATCTTTGAGCGGAAGCTGCCAGAACAGCGGTGTATCTATAGGACCATACTCCACATAGAGTACTTGAGAACAAGACTTCTGAAGAAGTCTTCTCCAGGAAGAAACCAGAAGTTAGCCATCTCAGAATATTTGGCTGTCCTGTGTACATCCACATTCCAAAAGAGAAGAGGACTAAATTAGATCCTTCAGGAAAGAAGGGTATATTTGTGGGATACCCTGAAAGCTCGAAGGCTTACATAATATATTTCCTATGATACAAGAAGATTGACATCAATAGGGAAGTGACATTTAATGAAAACAAAACTTACAAGCAAATCCAGAATGAGACATGCTGAAGAACCTGAAGAAGCAGAAGCACCCATAATTCATGATACAACCATGAATGAAGAAACTCGAGAAGAAGATTGATAATTTGAAGAACCACAAAGACCTGTAGATCCACCTCTGGAGAAGAATCCTCATAAGAGGAAACCTGCTTGGGTACGAGAACTTATCCAAGGTGCAGAAAGATATGGGGCTCCATAAGAGAATCACAGAGAAAGAAAGAGGACCAAATCCTATTATGGGTATGTAGCTTTACTATGTGATTTCATTGATAAAGAACCTTCCATTTATGAAGAAGTGGTAGAACAGAAAGAATGGAAGGATGCTATGATCAAAGAGTACCAATCGATCATGAAGAATGATGTTTGGGATGTTGTCCCAAGACCAGATGGGAAGTCAGTTGTAACTTCCATATGGATCTACAAGATCAAACATGCTACAGACAGTAGCATTGAAAAATATAAAGCAAGGTTTGTAGCTTGGGGTTTCTCTCAGAAAGAGGGAATAGACTATGAAGAAACCTTTGCACCTATATCCAGATACACTTCCATCATATCGGTACTTTCTCTGGCTGTAGTGATAAAATGGAAGATACACCAGATGGATGTCAAGAATGCTTTCTTGAATGGTGTAGTGGAAGAGAAAGTGTATGTAGAACAACCACTCAGTTTTAAGACACATGACATGGAGTCTCATGTATGCACATTCAAGAAAGCCCTGTACAATTTGAAAAAGGTACCTAGGATATGGTAGGACAGACTTGATAGTTTTCTATCCAGTTTGGGCTTTACCAAGAGTAAAGCAGATTCCAACCTTTACTACAAGGTTGAAGATGGAAACCCAGTGTTGCTTCTACTATATGTAGATGATCTATTTGTGACAGGTATGGATGGGTTGATTACTGATACAAAGAGAAAGCTTGCTACTGAGTTCGAGATGAAGGACTTGGGTATTATTCATTATTTTCTAGGTATGGAGGTGTGGAAGAGTACAGATGGAATCTTCCTTGGATAAGGGAAGTATGCAGTAGAGATCCTTAAGAGGTTTGGGATGATGGAATGCAAGACTATGGCCACACTTATGGCATCGAACCTGAAGCTATTGAGTGATGCTTTATCAGAGTTAGTTGATGCTACGATGTATCGTCAGATGATTGGGTCATTGATGTACCTGACGAACACAAGACCAGACATTTGTTTTGCTATGAAAACCTTGAGCTAGTTCTTGATAGATCTGAGAAATGTTCACTTGATTTCTGCAAAACATATTTTGAGGTACCTGAGCAATACAGTTGATTATGGGCTCAAATATGATGCGAATCAAAAGATTAACCTGGAGATTTATGTTGATTCAGATTGGGCAAGAAGTTCCATCAATAGGAAGAGCACTTCAGGTTTTTGCTTTAGTATGGGATCAGCTGTGATCTCTTGGTTTAGCAGGAAGAAATCCTATCTGGCACTGAGTATAGCTGAAGCAGAGTATGTCGTAGCTTGTTCAGCTAGTTGTGAGGTAGTATGGCTGTGGAAGCTACTATCTGATTTATTTGATCTCCAGATGGATGCTACATGTATACATTGTGATAACTAGAGTTGCGTGAAGTTGTCATAGAATCCAATGTTCCATGACAAGTCGAAGCACATCGAGATCAAGTATGACTATATTAGGGATGTGGTGCAGAGGGGAGCAGTGAAGCTCCAGTATGTTGCGATGGAGCAACATATAGCTGATGTGTTGATGAAACCATTGGCCAGAGTGAAGTTTGAGTACTTCAGGGAGAGGCTTGTTGTTCTCCAGATCGAGGTTTCCTCCAAGGGAAAGTGATGAGTCCCAAAGCCATTTTGATGAGCAGGTCAGTTGTAAGGGCTGAGCCATTCTATCATGGTGAGAGGATTCAGTTCCTTCCATGTCAAATATGAGTGCTAAGGTCCAAATCCATTCTGATGAGAAGGCCAGATGTAAGGGCTGAGCCATTCTATCATGGTGAGAGGATTCAATTCCTTCCAAGTCAAATATGAGTGCTGGCCATTATGTCAAGTAGGACAGATGTAAGGGCAACTGCTACTCTCTTGGAGAGTGGAGGAACCTGGTTCGTTACCAGGTAGCTCAGTCTAGGATTGGGGGCCATTCTGTCATGGTGAGAGGATTCAATTCCTTCCATGTTAGATGTGAGTGCAGTCCATTTTGGCAAGGGTGTAGGACTTGTTTCCTACCAAGTCAGATATAAGGGAAACTGCTATTCTCCAGGAGAATGGAGGCACCTGGTCCATTACCAGGTAGTTTAGTCTAGGAATGGGGGCCATTATGTCATGGTGAGAGGATTCAGTTCCTTCCAGGTCAGATGTGAGTGTAAGCCTTTCTGGTGATGGTGAGAGGATTCAGTTCCTTCCAGGTCAGATATAAGTGCTGAAGCTTTTTCACATATGTTAGTGATGTGATGTCCTATCATGTTGGTGAATGTGAGTGCTGGGCCTTTCTGATGTGATTGTAGGTTTCTACATTATCAGATGTGAGTGTTGGGCATGCCTTTTTGACAAGTAGGTCAGATGTAAGTGCTGGGCGAAGACCTACCTAATGGAAAGGCCTACAACTAGCATGAAAGAAGGTTGGCTCTATAGAACTTCCTATGACGAGATAGCACCAGATGAGATCTAGATCGAGCTATGATCTAGATCCAGTTATGATGACTCTGAGAGATCTATATTAAGTGATGATCTAGATCCAATCCAGTGATAATGATCCAGATTGAGTGATGATCCAGATCCAGTCCAGTGATGATGATCCAGATCGAGTGATGATCCAGATCCAGTGATGTTGATCCAGATTGAGAGATGATCCAGATCCAGTGATGATGTCCCATGATGATCCAGATCGAGAGATGATCCAGATCCAGTGATGATGATCCAGATCGAGAGATGATCCAAATTTGAAGAATGAATATGACTTGAAGACTCGGAATACTTGAGATGCATATGACGAGATGATCTAGTTGATATAGAGAAGAAGACCAGTGCTGAAAATTGTGTCAAAAGAATACCTTCCTAGTTAAGAGTGAGTGTTGATGTATTTGTAACTTTGGAATGTATTCATCTATGTATCTTATGTATTGTAACCTGATGTTTATTATGGGATGTATATATTATGTAATTGAGTCATTTTGTCATGCCCCGATGTTCTGATCGAAAGAATCAATAATGTAAACAAGTCATGTCAAGTCATAGTGGGTAACCCTCCAATTGTCTAAGGGTTAAAGTCCCCGTAGTTTCGGGGCACTAGGGTTATTAGACTTTCCTAGTAGAGGTTAGACCTAGTAGGGTTTTAGTCATGTCATGATTAGTATAAATAGAGAGCTGGGGTCTCTATTTAGTACACATCACTCACACACTCAAGTGTAGCGCATAGTTGAGGAAGGAGAAGACATTGGGGCTAGACAAGAAGAAGATTACTGCTATTGGGAGTGCATCTTACTATTTTGGGGTTTTACATCTTGTGTTGATTCTATCTCTGGGAAAGTTGTGGGGTTTTATCCATTTATGGTTTCCCCGATGGAAAAGACTGTGTTCATTGTCTCTTGTGTTTGATTGCTCTACTTTTTTTTCTCTCAGTAAAGATCCTAACATAATGCTAGCTTAATGTTGAAAAACTAACAACATTGTGGTATTTGTTGTGTTGAAGCGTTATCCTAAAATACAAAGTGTATGAGACCCTGTTACTCATGTTTAGAGTAAGCCTGTGATGTAGAGTCTCCCTGTGGTTGTTGTGTTGTGAACCCTGATTCGAGTCTGACTGTGTGCGAGACTTAGGAATGGGAGAGACATAGAATGTGCTTGATAAACCTGGTGTAGAATCTCACAGTAAGATAAGAGTGGTTGATGAACCTGCCACGCACATCCTGAAGATCATTGGAAGGGAAGGTGTAGCTTGAGGAACTGTGGAGTAGAGAAGGGGACACTTCCTTATATTGGGTGTGTAGGCAGAGGGGGATCTAGGCCAGATAGTTCTTATGAAGGTTTCCTTAGATTTATAGATGAGCTCACTAGCTCAGTAGTTCTTCCTACCCATTTCCTTGGAAGCCTGATAAGCCCAACTGGAAAGATGGCTTGGTTGGTAGAGTGTTAAACCCACCTGTTGGATTGGATGTATCTGTTGCACCCGACCTTGTGACTAACCTTTGGTTGGATAGACTGTTAAACCCAACTGTGAATGCTAGCTTGGCTAGGTAACCTGATAAACCTAGGAGTGAGATGGCTTGACTGTGTATAGTATGTTAAATCCATATGTTGGCTTGATTGGTCCTTAAGGTGAAAGTTGGCATGACTATGAACAGCCTGTGGAACCCAACTATGAGGTGGCTTGGCTGAGTGGTCTGTGAAAATCATCTGTGGGATGTTTTCCCTTACAGCCTGTGAAAACCAACAGTGTTGGCTTGGCTGAGTTTGATTGCATCCTTGGCTATGTATGAGTCTGCTAGTGATCCCTTATCCCTGTTGGAAATCATGCCCAACTCGGGGGTGGTAGTGTTGCTGAGAGATTAAGGAGCACATTGGCCTATGGTTGGGTGGAACGTTGCAGCAACATATCTAGATGTGGGAGAAGCTTTCTTCAAGATATGTGTTATGGTCTCCATAATTCTCTGTAATCGTAATTCTTGCATTGTATTTTTTTAATGGAATGTGATGAACATGTTGCTATGTTGAGTTATGCATTGTTCCCTGAATAACTGCAACTATAGGAATCTATGTATGTTTTTCCTTCAATGCATTTTACTAAGTTGCAAGGTAGATTGGCCATTTTGGTAATGGTTTGGATGATCAGATCATCCAAGAATTCAGTGGAAGAGCTGAGTTTTCTGCTAGAAATATTCCATTGTGCAAATTTGCAGGTTTGTGGGATGTGGGATGCAGAAAGCCATTTTGTAGATTTTGGTTTCCATAGATTTCGCTTCCACAACTTACAGGATGCAGGATGTAGGTTGTGGGATTGCGGTGTTGCAATTTCCATATTTCCAATATCGCACGTTATGTTTTCCACACCGTCGATCTTCGCGGGATGATTCTCCGTCATTGATCTATTTTCGATGCATGATGCTAGTTGTGAAAAGTGTTATTGCAATATTTTTGTAACTTTAGACCTCACAACTTGGGATTTCCACACCATTGATTTTTGCGGGTGATTTCTGATCCGTTGATTTAGTTCTATCTATAGGATCACATGTGATTGTTGATTTTCATCACGTTTTGTCTTCGTCGTTCGATCTCCTCTGATATCCTTTCTTGTAGATTGTTAGAGTTATCCATGGAAGACGAGAGGGAGTGTGACAGTGTTGGAAATGTCAAGATGTGGTTCATGTCCATGCCTTGTGTTCAACGAACAGTGAAGGTTCTCGATGAAATTTTTAATTTCGCAAAACTTAGGGCATGCGTATGTGACAGCATGGTATTAGAGCTACTGGTTACAACATTGGGCTTGGATGGACTAGAAACCAGTCAAGATTACCCTATAGCATGGTATCAGAGGCCATTGGTTACAGCATTGGGCCTAGATAGGTCAAGTGACAGTAAGTAAATGGTTTTGATTTTGAATTGCTGTGTATCTGACAAATGGTTTTGGTAACACTTTTTGCAGAGTCATAGGAGATTTTGGAAAAGTAAGCTGTGGTTCAGCCATGAGAACCCATGACGGATATCATGCTCGGGATTCCTACGAGCGTGCATGAGATTCCATGGGGGAAAATGTCCAAGTTGGAAATGATGACATAGAGTTTAATGGAAGGAGATTCCAAGAGACATCACCAGATATTGCAGCCACCATGAGAAGCTTGATTAAAATTTCAGGAAGAGCATCATCAGTTGAATGCTGCTATGTTGTAGAGTTTGATAGACTTGGAAAGAAAGATAGACTTTGCACAGGGTATAGTAAAACCCGAAGGCAGTAAGAGCAGGTACCAGAAGAAGAAGAAGGACTTCTAATAAGTCATCTAAATCAGAGGATTCCAGTGGGGATTCAAGCTCTTCTTCTTGGAAGGGAAAGAGAAGAGGCCCCATAGGGATCGCACTCAGGATTAATTTAAGAAGGATAAACCTCCTATGTTTGATGGTGAGGTAAATATTGGACAAGAGGATGAAGCTTGGCTTCTTGGGATAAAGAAGTAATTCCAAGTTTAGGATTATTCGGGAAACATGAAGGCAAGGGTTTCCATATTCAATCTGAATGGAAGGGCATCCATTTGGTGGGAGCACTTCAAGCAAGTAAGGAATATCAATGAAACAAGACTTAAGTGGAAACAATTCTAGAAGTATTTCAAGTGGAAATACCTCTCTGACAGGTACTATGATGACAAGATCAAAGAATTCCATGAGGTAAGACTAGGACAATAGACCATGGAAGAGTATGCGAACAAGTTCCTAGAACTATTGAGATATGTCATGTACATCAAAGATGAAAAACTGAAAAATCAGCATAAGCTGACTGGATTGCCTCAGTCTTACAAAGACATAATTGAGTTTTATGAGCCTAGAACTCTTGAAGAAGTGGTTAGGAAGGCTAAGCATTGATATGAGCAAATAAAGGGGAAACCTGATTACAATAAGACATGGAAGGACAAGAAGAATGAGAAGTTTGACCAGAGGAAGAAAGGTTTCAAACCTTCTATCTTCAAGAATTCATAGAGGTAGCCATCCCAAGTGAAAAAGCGGACATCTAGAGTGGTGGGAGAAAGAGAAAGACATCCACAATAGAACAGAGAACCACTACAAAGTTGGATATGTTGAGGACCCCAAATGTGCAGGAATTTTTCCACTCAAGAATGCGAGTGCAAGGCCAACTTACAACATGTAAGAAGTAGAAACAGTGGGTCTCGTAGCAAGGGTCGTCCCTAGGATTTATGCAGCACTAGAGGACCGCCAAGAAAACCACCAGTCCACTGTTGTTGAAGTTGCAGGTAATATTGTTGATCTATCTATTTTTATCTTGATTGACCCTGGTTCTACTCACAGTTACATTACTCCTAGAGTAGTGGAGATTTTTGCCTTTAAGAAATTAAAGCATAGAATATCTTGGTTAGTTCATCTAGCTACTACAAATAAGAGAAAGGTTAGTGAAGTGGTGGAGAAATGTCCATTGGTTATGAATGGATTGGCCACTCATGTAGATATGAATGTTCTACCCCTTGGTTCCTATGATGTCCTCATTGGAATGGATTGGTTAGAAATTCATAGAGTAAAGCTTGACTGTTATAACAAGGATTTTGAGTGCCTAGATGAAGAAGGCAACATGAGGATTGTGAAAGGAATTCCAAAGGTAACTTCAATGAGGCAGGTTTCAGCAATGCAGTTGAAGAAGTTCTGTAGGAAAGGTTGTCGGTTATATGGAGATCATATTTTGGAGGCAACAAAAAGTGAAACTCCTAGGTTGGAGGACCTTCATGTGTTGCACAAATTCAGGGATGTGTTTCCTGATGAGATTCCAGGGCTTCCTCCAAAGAGGGACATTGATTTGACAATTGAACTTGTGCCGAGAGTAGCACCAGTGTCCAAGACACCCTATAGAATGAGCACCCCAGAAATGTTAGAGCTGAATATGCAGCTGCAAGAGTTGTTGGAGAAGAAGTATATAAGACCGGGTGTGTCTCCTTGGGGGGAACGAGTTATGTCTGTAAAGAAGAAAGATGGTACACTAAGGGTTTGAATTGATTACAGACAGCTGAACAAAGTCACCGTGAATATTAAATATGCTTTTCCTAGGATTGTCAACTCTTTGGTCAAATGAGAGGAGCAAAGGTATTTTCCAAGATTGAATTGAGGTATGGTTACTATCAGGTAAGAATAAAGGATGAAGACATTCATAAGATAACCTTAAGAACAAGGTATGGGAATTATGAGTTTTTAGTGGTACCATTTGGTCTCACAAATGCACCAGCTACATTTATGTGCCTTATGAATAGTGTCTTTTGCAAGTATTTGGACAAGTTTTTTGTTGTTTTCCTTAATAACATTCTTGTTTATTCCAAGAAGGAGGAAGATCATGAAGAGCATTTGATATTGACATTGCAATTGATCAGGGAGCATCAACTCTATGCAAAGATGAGAAAGTGGGACTTCTATAGAGATAGAATTCAATATGCGGGTCACATTATCTCAGAAGAGGGTATATCTATGGACCTTGAAAAGATTGAATCCATTATGAATTGGCCTAAGCCAAAAAGTGTGACAGATGTGAGATCTTTTATGGGACTTGTAGGATATTACAAGAGATTCATTAAGGATTCTCCAAAGTTGTACACGCCATCACTTCTTACCAAAATAATGTGATAAAGTTTGAATGGGCCTCTAGGTGTGAAGAAATCTTCCAGTAGTAGAAGAATCTTCTCAGTAGGGCTCCAGTATTGAAAGTTGCAAACCCAGAGAAAAATTTAGTGGTGTGTACTGATGCATGCAGATAAGAGCTTGGATGAGTCCTTATGCAAGACAACCACATCGAATGTTATGAGTAAAGAAAGTTGAAGGAACATGAGAAGAACTATTCTACTCATGATCTAGAGCTTGCAGCCATAGTACATGCTCTCAAGATGTGGAGGCATTACTTGATGGGAAGAAGATTCGAGCTGAGGACAAACCATTATGGTATGAAGTATTTGTTCGATTAGCCTACTCTGAATGCTAGGAAAGCGAGATGGCTGGAGTTTTTATGTGAGTTTGATTTTGAAATCAAACACATAAAATAAAAGGATAATAAGGTAGCCAATGCACTTAGTAGGAAGGTGCGGGAAATGCATTTGGCATCTCTTAGTACTTGCCAATCAGATTTGAGGCAACAGATTGTTAATCATACTGGTAGAGATAAATTGTATGTGTAGGTCAAGGACAAATTGCAGCAGCAAAGTATTGAGAAGAAGTATGAGGGATATAAGTTGGAAGAAGATGGACTTCTTGCTTATAAAGGTAGAATTTGTATTCCAAATGTAGCATATTTGAAGGAGAGTTGTTATTGATGACATCTATCAAGCTCCATATTCTGGTCACCCAAGATATCAAAAGACAATTGTTATAGCCAGAAAGAAGTAATTTTGGCCAAGGATGAAAAAGGAAATAGTTGAATACATTTCAAGGTGCATGAAATGTCAGCAGGTAAAGGATGAGCATCAACACCCTGCAGGTTTGTCGCAGCCTTTTCCAGTTCTAGAATGGAAATGGGAAGTTATTTCAATATATTTTATTACAGGATTGCCAATGACTTGGAGACAACATGATTCCATAATGGTTGTGGTGGACAAGTTGACAAAGGAAGCACGTTTTATACCAGTTAAGTCTACGCATAAGATTGATGAAATTGCAAAGATATTCATGAAGGATATTTTCAAATTGCATGGATTGCCTAAGGAAATAGTCTCTGACAGAGATGTCAAGTTCACTTCCAATTTTTGGAAGGGTTTTTTTGCAGACTTGGGTACAAAGCTAAACTTTAGCACTGCGTACCATCCTCAGACTGATGGTCAGACAGAGAGAGTTAACCAAGTTCTTGAAGACATGATTCGCATGTATGTGATGGAAAAACCAACCAAATGGGAATATTATTTACACTTGGTAGAGTTTGTTTATAATAATGGATAGCAGGCATCCTTGGGGATGAGTCCATATGAATCTTTGTATGGTAGAAGGTGTAGGACACTAGTGACTTGGGAAAATCCAATGAACATGATTATGCTGTGTCCATAATTTCTCAAGGAAATGGAGCAAGAGGTTGTAAAGAATAGGCAGAATCTAAAAGCATCCCAGGACAGACAAAAAAGCTATGCTGATAAGCATAAGGTGAACCGAGAGTTCAATATTGGGGATCATGTTTACCTCAGATTGAGGGAAAGGAAGAGTTCCTTGAAGCTTTGAAGTTGTGCCAAGTTGGCACCTAGATATTGTGGGATGCATGAAGTGCTTGAAAGAATAGGGCCAGTTGCATATAGACTTGCATTTCCTTCTAGCACTAGAACTCATCATGTTTTTCATGTTTCTTTTCTTAAGAAATATGTACATGATCCTAACCATGTGATAAATTGGGATGTGATTCAGGTGGAACCCGAGGGAGAGTTCTGGATCGAGCCAACACACATCCTCGATAGGAAGGTCACCATGCTCCGGAATTGAGCCATAGGGAAGGTAAAGGTGCAATGGGAGCACTACAGTCTTGAAGAGGCTATGTGGGAGCTGGAGGATGCCATGCGATTGGCACATCCATTTTTGTTCAATTTTGGGGAGCATTGAGGCAGTACCAATGCAGCATTTTTGTTAAACTTTTGTAAAGCACTAAGCATAGTGATATTGAAGGGGGAGGGGAATGTAACACCTCGGTTTTTACCCTGTTGCATTAATGCATGTGATGTAAATATTATATGAAATCATGACAAGGAGCTCAAGGCCAAGTCCTTGTCATTAAATGATGTTTGGATATAGGCGATCATGGTTGCTGCCTATGGTTTCTATGATAAGTCAAGAACATTTGTAAACATCATGTAAATATACAAATTAATGAAAAACCCACAGCCAGCTATGTCAATTCAACAAATAATGATATGTGAGAATGATTTTCCTAAGGACAAGGGGGTGGGATTGTTAACCTTGAGCCTGTTTGGGGAAAATCCATGTGTCATAGGGAGAACCCATTAGAAATGTCAACTACCCTCTTTCTTGTATTTTCTTTCTAACCATTTATTCTGCCATAAAGTGGTTGAGGTACTTATTGCTTGGAAGGGGACTATTATGGGCAATTTCAAATGGGGCAGAGCACCCAGTTATGGAGTGTCGTGTTTTGCTTACAGGGACAAGAAAACACTAGAAATATATGTCATTCTAAACCATGCGTCCACACTTGGTTTTCCTACTCTCATTTTTTGAGAGATATGGGACGTTCTAGTTTATTCATTCATTTATTTCAATCATTCATTCACCACCTTCAATCCCTGGTCATCATGTGGAGGTAGCAGAACAACAGATCTTTTTATGTCTATGTATCCTTCATGTTCTATGAGTGGTTTTCCTTGACATTGTGGTATTTTCTATGTTGCAGCATTATCCTAAACTACAGAGTGTATGAGACCATGTTACTCGTGTTCAGAGTAAACCTATGATGTAGAGTCTCCCTGTGGTTGTTGTGTTATGAACCCTGGTTTAGGTCAGACTGTGTGCAAGACTTAGGAATGGGAAAGATGTAGAATGCACTTGATAAACCTAGTGTGGAACCTCATAGTAAGATAAGAGTGGTTGGTGAACCTACTATGCACATCTTGAAGAGAACTGGAAGGGAAGGTGTAGCCTGAGTGATTGTGGAGGAGAGAAGGGGACACTTCCTTGTGTTGGGTGTGTATGCAGAGGGGGATCCAGGCTAGATAGATATTATGAAGGTGTCCTTAGCTCTATAGATGAGCTGACTAGCTTAGCAATTCCTCCTGTCCATTTCCTTAGAGGACTGATAAAACCAACTAGAAATATGGCTTGGCGGGTAGCCTTTTAAACCCATATGTTGGCTTGGATGTGTCTGTTGCACCTGACCTTGTGAGTAACCTTTGGATGGACAGTCTATTAAATCCAACTGTGAATGATGGCTTGGCTAGGTATCCCAATAAACCCAGCAGTGAGAATGGATTGACTATGTACACTCTGTTAAACCCATATGTTGGCTTGACTGGTCCTTAAGGTTAAAGTTGGCATGACTGTGAACAGTCTGTGGAACCCAACTATGAGATGGCTTGGCTGAGTGGCCTATGAAACCCATCTGTGTGATGTTTTCCCTTACAGCCTGTGAACCCCAATTGTGTTGGCTTGGATGAGTTTGATTGCATCCTTGGCTATGTATGAGTCTGCTAGTGAGCCCTTATCCCTGTAGGAAATCATGCGTAGCTCGGGGGTGGCAATGTTGTTGAGAGATTAAGGATCACATGGGCCTATGGTTGGGTGGAACGTTGCAGAGACATAGCTGGTTACGAGACAAGGTTTCTTCAAGATAAGTGTTCTTGTCTACATAATTCTCTGTAACTGTAATTCTTGCATTGTATTTGCTTGATGGAATGTGATGAACATGTTGCTATGTTGAGTTATGCATTGTTCCTTGAATAACTACAATTATAGGCATCTATGTACATTTTTCCTTCAATGCATTTTACTAAGTTGCAAGGTAGATTGGCCAGTTTGGTAATGGTCTGGACGATCAAATCAATCCAAGAATTTAGTGGAAGAGCTGAGTTTTCTGCTAGAAATCTTACATTGCGCAAATTTGCAGGTTTGCGGGATGCGAAATGTCATTTCATAGATTTTGGTTTCCATAGATTTCCCTTCCACAAGTTGCGGTATGCGGGATGCGGGATGTGGTATTGCGATGTTGCAATTTACGTATTTCCAATCTCAAAAGTTATGTTTTCCGCACCGTCGATATTTGCAGGACGATTCTCCATCATTGATCTGTTTCTGATGTGAGATGCAGGTTGCAAAAATTGTTATTGCAATATTTTTGTAACTTTCGACCCTGTAACTTGGGATTTCTGCACCGTTGATTTTTGCAGGTGATTTATGATCCATCGATTTAGTTTTATCTATGGGATCACTTGTGATCGTTGATTTATGTCGCGTTTTCACTTCATCGTTCAATCTCCTCTGATATCCTTCCTTGCAGATCATTGGATTAATCCATGGAACACATGAGGGAGCATGACAATGTTGGAAATGTCGAGATGTGTTTCACGGACATGCCCCGTGTTCGATGAACAGTGAAGGTTCTCGATGAAATTTTTAATTCCACAAAACATTGGGGCATGGGTACGTGAGATAGACACCCTCCTTTCCATTATGATTTTATGTGAAATCTATGTATTTCATTCATTGCATTAAATAAATGAGTAAGCACAATAAAAAAAGCATAGGGAATATACTAAAATACTAAGTCTCCCTTTATCCCCTTAATCCCCATATGGGATGTTCAATTTGCAACAGAGAAATATTGATGGCAATAATAGAAATAGGGTAGCCAAGTTCCATGCATTGATTAGCTAATAGATATGAGTGTGGGCATATCTATTATTCTACATAACATGACAATAGTATACTATCAATAATAAATTATATCAAGACATAATGCATATTTGCATTTGTTTCAGTTTTTGCTAAAGTTAGCATAAAACCATAGGGTAGAGGGCTCCTATGATATATTCTCGAGATAGGTAGACATGTTGAGTTCATATTATTGTATATTTTCTGAATATCCTTGATGAAATGGTTGACTTGTACGTAGTGGAAAAAAATGATATCGGCATAAATTATGTGTATAGGTAAATTTTAAAATAAATTGAAATGGAAAGTTAGAGACTGAACTACTAGATTGAGATCTGAAAAGTTAGAGCTTCAAACTTTAAGTGAAAACCATGAGTCCCAAGAACACTTTTGCATTCACACACATGACATGAAGGATCAAGTTCAACTATCTGTGAAAAAGACATTTGCATGTGTCATTTCGTTATTGATTGTGCTCACACTCATGATCCTTCTCCCATTATTAATGTGCACCATATGATGATATATTAATTTCATCTCAAATATACATATTTACTATTGACATATTTATAATTTATCTTATATTGTATGCTGGCTACATTTATTATGCCTTATTTCTTGCAAATGCATCTGTATAGCGAGGTTCTTTGATTCATCGAAGGCACATCACTCATGGATCACAGCACTGACGGACATGTGGCTACTCCTCGCCCCAGAGGTCAACAAAGGACTCATAAGTATACAATTGTGCATGATGTACTCTTTTTTGTTAGTTAAACAAAAAATTAAATTGTTTCACATGTGTATATTTAGTCAACTTGTGTCTCTATTTTCACAGGTTCGCCTAGGCGTTCTGTGCCGACACGCGCTCCTGCTAGGGAGATGAGCAATACCCACATTGGCAGTTGCTCTATGCATGTGAGCGGCGAGGATGAAACTTTAGGTGTTAGTGGGAAGGATCCCCATGAGACAAGTACATTAAATTTTTTCCTGGACATGCACCCAGATTACACCAACACACCATCGAGCTTCCATGGTGCTAGTGGGGGATGTAGTCATATGCGTCCTAGGGCTAGGAGAGACACTGAAGCTCAGCTAGAGCCATATCCTTTGGTAGGTCTCCCTACCAAGACCATACTTAGGACAAATGATATAGCTGGGTCATCTCAGCTAGCTTATGAGGAGCGGAGTGCATTGGAAGAGGTGACACGCATGATGATGCATGGTACCATGATGGCTATGTAGGCAGAGAGACACAGAGCACCCACTGCACCTGTAGAGCCTAAGATACAGTGGATGACCGATGATGTTCTCAACGTTCTTGATCATGACACACTAAGGAATTATGCTATCATGGTCTGCGATCCATATTTTGGACTGCATCATATTTTGGATGCCTCGACCGATGGGACATGTATATCTTTATTGTCATCATTTGATCAATTCTTCATTTGATTGTCATGATTGCAATGTATTCTCAAATGAATCATTTTTTTTAACTAATACTTTTCTTTGTGTTAGACCTCCATGCAGGAGCCTAGTTTCATGGAGGTCCTTTTTGTTAGTGATGCATCTATTCGAGGTCCCGCTGCAATTCCACCTGCCCATGTCTATGAGGTATGTGTTAACTTCCATCCTTGATTGGAATTTCTAAATGAGTCAATTATTTAACACGTAATATTTTGGTATAATCTAACTTTCGTCATTTGTCTTGCTCATATTGTACAAGATAGAGGCAAGGGTGTTGCACATGATTCTACATAGTCCCGCTCGAGTCCTCCTTATGGAACGCCAATCGACGAGGTACTAGTTATTTATGTTCAATTTTTTTGCATTTTTTTTGTTCATATTATAATTTAGATGTTGAAATTTTAATTCTTAAGTTCAAATTGTAATTCATTAATGTAACTATTTCCATGTCATGTGGAAACAGATGTATACACATGCATCTATAGACGAGGGCATTGAATCCTCCATGATGTTTACAGATGAGTGGATAGCTGCTCATCAGTCGGGTCTTGATGAAGGATCATCTCAACAGCCCATCCTACCAAACCTGATACTCAACTCAAGTGAGGTGAGTTCATAGATAGACATGTTTCATATGTATATATATATATATATATATATATATATAAAATTTTGTCACATTCTACATATAATTTAAATATGTGTTATGTAACTGACTTGCAGAGTACATGGTTTTAACTTCTGCAGTTCTTAGACCTGGACAATTTTCTTCACGATGTGCATAGTCTAGCTAGCGTTAGTGTAGCTGGCGGTAGTGGCCATGATGGTTGATCTCTCGATCAATGGCGTAGGAGTGATTTGTAGACCGTTATTTGTGGATGTTATTATTTTTGACTTTATTATTTTATACTTGATGATTATCGACATATATATATATGAATTTTTTTTTGAACATGATGTTCTGTTAAATGTTTTAACTATTTGCAGTTATATTTAAAAGTTTTTTATGTTTTATGTAATCTTAATGTTATTTAACAAGATCATTAATGTGGAACAATCTTACGAAATTGTACAATTTTGCAATTTAATAAATGACAAGTTTACAAAATTTACAACTTTACAGTGTAAGATCTACTAGACGCAAATTACAACTACAATGTAAAATTGGATTTCATATACAAAACAATTTACGACTACAATTTTAAATTTGTTTTCATTTGTAAAAAAATTACAGTTTTGCAAAATTGTCAATCAAACGAAACTTCCAATTTAACATAACTTACAATTAATATCTATTTTAATTAGTAGATTTAATGAGGATGCAATAAATGTATGTGTTGTTCTTTGGATTGCATGTCACTAACAATTTACAACTTGTCTACAGTTTACAACTTGTGTATTCCTAGGTATAGGTGTTCATGCACATAGAGTACATATGTGAATGCACATGTATTCTCATATATATGTTTACAAAAATTACATTTAAATACAAATGATATATTCTAGAAGAAATTTTGATTTCCTACATTTCAAAAGCATGTCAACTATGTCAACATTAAAAGTGACATATAACCTTCATTCATTTGGCCAATAGGTTATATGAAGGCATGTCTCCATAATACGATCATGTTCAGCTATTGTCATCTTCCATATCTTTGGTTCACCCCTCTTCACCTTCATTTCAATGAGATGTATCCGAGCTGCCACCACCAGATTACTGTACTGACATGATATATATTCAGGCATGAAATCTCTGTAAATAATATAGTCACCTTGTATTCTCACTTTTTCAAAAAAGTGGCCCATCACAACTAGGTCACCAACTTGGTACGTGAACTCTTCGTCGACATAGGGCCACACCAACATTCTTTTGATTTGTGTACACTACATCAAAAAGTATGCCACATGCTCAACATTTCCTGGTGGTGCAATTACAACAAAAACATCACCTTCATCAATATTTTCAAATATTAAACAATATGTGTGTGTGTGTGTGTGTGTGTGTGTGTGTGTGTGTGTGTGTGTGTGTGTGTATGCATGTGTACAGGACTAGAGACTTAAACATTCAATCAAGTATCATGTACCTTTCTTAACCAAATCAGAAACCCGATCATGATCTAGTGAAACCACTACCTTGTCAGTGTGCATCTCTTTCCATGTCAGAATCAGATGTGGCCCCTTTGGATTAAGAGGGACATATTTCCATTGTTTGACATATGCATCACTCATGCAATGACGAACCCCTAGTCCATTGGCGTCAATGCAAAACTCACAGAAGCATGCGTAATTCCTCGTTTCAATGGAAAATATGTTTCCCATGTCTTTACTATGAACTGAATGCAGTTCTCTCGTACAAGGTATGGTCTCACAATACCATGGCATGGATCTATTCAAATCTCCGAGGGAAACATCCCAAAATAACCTGCAACAAATAACAAACATCACACACACACACACACACACACACACACACACACACACATATGTATAATACAAACACATTTATTAAATTCCAATTAAGTTGTTGGTTTTTCCTATCTGTGCACCGACCTTGCTGTTCATGACCTTAGTGATCCAAATTTTGTTGCACCAATCATCTACTTCTACTGACCACTTGAGTCAAGATGCACTATGACTCATTTGGTACCTCAGAAGTGCTTGTTTCACGCATGCACCTGTGCCATCATCTTCACCCTTTCCGTTCCCTGTTTAAAAAAATCTCCAGGTGTGTCGAACTCTCATCTCTTTGTGAAGGCGACTCAACCAATAAAATGAGTGTGTCAATTTGAATTGCCCCACAAACCCATCTAACCAAATCTAGTGTTCTGTAAATGACACCCCATTCTTTTTGAATGAATCATAAATCAACCCAAATTAGTGTTGAACAAACAATATGTCATTCTCACGATCATTACTGACATAAAAATGATATTTCTTGATCACATCGCATGACTAAAGAGTGATATCCCTACCATCAATGCTTGCCCAAGCATGTATATACAATATATGTACAAATATGGACACCTGGTTGGAGTGATAATACTCACTTTGTATCTCTCTCTAAGGAGCAAATGTGTAATTCTCGACAAAGTATACCACTGATAGGATTGTGCCGGGCTCAAAAACCTAATGAGAATGCTTAAATTCTAAAGCTTTCCACCTAGACCCATGGGAGTGTTTAATGTATTTGTAAATTTGACTTTGAAAATTGTCCATGAAGTCTAAAATAGGAATATCATCCTTGAGCAAGTCGATACTCTTAGATGGAACATATGAAGCAGATGATGGATTCATGGATACATACTCATATCTCTTCCGCTTAACTATGATATCTCATAATCTAGGGTGTGTTGGATCGATAGGCTAGTTCCCATGGAACAATGCCAAATCACCACATTCATGACATCTTCTCCCACCTACACACCTTTTATTTAAAAGCACATTTTCAGGATTCCTATTGCATAGTATCATAGAAATCAAATACTACATTGTGTGAGGAGCTAGTTCACCATCCCAATTTTTTTTTCAAAAATACATAAATGTGTCATAGTATAACTAGAATTCAATGTGGTATTGACAAAAAAAAGTGTCCTAAATCATATCCAACCAAATATACCATGGTTTCAACTTACCAAACATGGTAAATGAGATATGGACACCGGGATTTGATTCTTTGAATTCCTCGAACAAAGCAACTCTTGTCATATCCATAACATGCTTGCAATGCTCCTTATAAATGCCTCTACCAGAACATTGTCACAGGACATGTTTTCGATATGGTATAGCACAAGAATGGTTGTCCCAATACTCCATCACCTTCTCTCTGATTCCCTCTTCCATCCTGTCTTGATATGCTTCTCTGCATATAAGAGCCCAACAAGCAGCTTCATCATTTTCATCTATATTTACCATGAATTTAGTGTATTTGTGCAGTGTTTTTCTTAAAATGTGGAGCAGCTTTGACATTGTTGCAACCATTCAATTTCTTGAGGTGCTTCGTGCCACAATAGTAGTTGTAATTGCCCTATGAGCAGTGTTGATATCCATTTTTCTTGACTTTCCAAATGTAGATAGTGCAATTGTTACATTCTCGCATGCATTTTTATTTTTAACATCCTTAAAACCCAACAACTTTGTGGCAAGTTTCATTTTTTTTTATCAATCCATGTAGGATTTGAGCTTGTGTAATCACTAATTATTGTTCAAAGTACAACTTGATTATGTTACTCACATGGTCTATGATTGTCCGATCAAGGGTCAGGTTCTTGAACTCTTCTTGAGTGGCATAATCCAACCCTCTTAAATAGTTAGAATCCATTCCAACATCATTGAAGCTCCTAATTACTCTTGAGTAATCAGAGGGTGCACGATCTTGTGCTGGCTGGCCAGGATCTAGCAATAAACAAATACAAAATCAAAAATAAATTTACAAGCTCAAGAATAAATTCAAATAAATGCAAGCTCAAGAATAACAAATGTTTTATTTTAATACTTATCATATTGCCATTGCTAGTTAAAAAATTAGCAAATAAATTCTACAAGCTTTGATAACATTTATTTTAAGTTTATCATATTTCCATTGTTTGTTAACAAATTATCAAATAAATGCAAACAATGGTGGCTGTAGTAGTTACTGGAAATTAATATGGACCCCGGTTTACATAGACTTCCTAATGGTTAAAAGGTAGTCACTCGGCCACCAAGGCTGTCTCAGGCTTGAGTATTGGGGCAATACCCCTCACTTCACTGCACAGGTAAAACTGCTAACCGCTTGGCCACAAACGACAGCTCTTTGGTTTTCCTCACAAGTGCGAATATAGTCAGTTCGGTATGGTTGATTGCCCTTTTCGCTTGGCAGGTCCTCTCATTGGCCAACTACTTCGAGGTTTATGTGGTACTCCTCATAATGAGTTTTAGGGAAAAGCCCAAGTACTTCCCACAGTTGTTGTGGATGAGACTTATGTCCCAATCTAGATGTTATTAAGTAAATTAGGTTATTAAGTATGATACCTATTCATTTGTACAAGATTGCAATGTAATGTAATTGTAATTGTAAAATTGTAATGTAATTGTAATTGTAATGTGATTGTAATTGTAATTGTAAAATTGTAATGTAATTGTAATTGTAATGTGATTGTAATTGTAATTGTAATGTAATTATCATCATTATCATAGACTAGAATACAATTATGTTCAAGTTTATATTAATAACTTTGATTCACTTGGTTGATGTTATAGTCTCATAGGTCTATTTTGTTTGAACTAGGATATTGAAATCTTATCAGTTTATACAATTAAAATAATTTTTTCTTATATATTTTTCAGAATGCACCCAAGATCTACTTTGAGAGTTAAAGTCTTTAAGCATGCCTTCCTTACAAAAACAAACAATGAACACATTGTATGTGGCATAATGAGGGCATATATTGCTGTCGAAAACTTCATAGAAGGGATTCCTAGTGCCATCCAACTTTTATTCCATACATAAACCATTTACTTGTATAAATTAGGCCAAATATGCCCCAAGCAAACCCACACCAACCCAAAATAGTGTTCTAAGTTTTTCCTTGCTTGACCTTGTAGGTATTAATCAATGGTGACCTCTTATATCTTAATCTATCCTATTTTTAAATGCTTATTGTAGATACAGAATTTCATAATTAATAATGTGTCCATATTGAATTCTCCTTTTTTATATTTCCTTCCTCTTCTTATTGTCTCCTTGATATAAAGCATGCAGTTTTGAAAAGAATGACCTTAGGAATTAGTCCTACACATTGAACATGAAGGAAGAAGAATATGTTACTAAATTTATTATGCACATTCAAGACGTGGAAGGATAAATTGATTGTTATTAGACTCAATATGGAGGAAAATTACATTTTCGGACTAATGATCAACAAATTGACAAGTGTTTCAATCTTCTTCTACTAGAGTTAATATGTTACATAAGGAAATTGATTTTTGTTTAGATTAACTACACAATATTTTATTGACATGGTCTATGCATTTCTTTGAGAACATTGTTAAATCATCCATGCATATTAATGTTCTTCTATGATATTGTATTGTGAAGTAGAATCCAATAGAGCGTCAACCTTGGTCTTCATGATATGGATGTTGATATGGAAGAGTTGCGTCATCTCCTTCTCTTCCTTATGATGAAGGCTACTTAGATTCACCTCCTTCTGCACTGGAGTAGAAAAAATACTCTTATATACATCTAATATTATATCTACCTCTTGGTTTGAATATGTTATGTAATGTAATGTAAAATTGTAATTTGAACACTATGAAAATGTTCATATACATGTGAATATGAAATTAAAATTGTACACATTTAAAATTAAAATTGGAATTGTTTAATGTAATTAGGGATCATCATTATTATTTAATGTAACATGCAAAATTGTAATTTGAACACTATGAAAATGTTCATATACATGAATATGAAATTAAATCAATATTAAAATTGTAATGTAATTGTAAAATTGTAATGTAATGTAATGATGTAATTATTGTAATGTAATGTAACTGTAAATGTAATGTAATAATGTAATTTGTGATGATGTAGACTAATTTGATTTATGGGGTTCTGAATACCAACATTTCGAATAATGGAAAATTCAATTTCTTTCCCATCAGAATTAGATGTGCCAATTTAAATTCAAAGATCATTGTATAAAATTGAACCTTAGAGAACGAAGGGCAGTGGAGGTTTTGGGGATAGTTCAATTTTTTTCACTTAATATTAAATAATACAACATTCTACTTTACATTTGGGGATCACATGGGGTTTGGATAGGGGAGGAATAATCTAGGTCAAATGAAAGAGTTTTATTATGCAAGTTCATCATCTTGCGGAACTGCAAGAATCTGAAATAGAAAACTTGTGGGGATCAAAGGACACAAGAAGAAAACCTCCAAAATTAAAAGGTCATAGACACAACAATGTGGTAAACGTAATTTGAGACCTGTCACCCTAAGTTTCCAAAACCAATGTTCCAGAAGTGAACGTAATTATGCAAGAATTAGAAGACTTGAAACACAACTGAAAAAATCAGAGTTCCACAACAATACAAAGGCCACAAGACCACATAGTGGAATATAGAAAAGAATCACAACATTATTTGAAGAAATAATCAATAGGTCAAGGACTTTAAAATTCCAAGTTCTATATGTTTTGATATTCTAACCCAACAACAAAATTGTTGGGTGTGCATGTATGATGTACATAATTGTATGAGTTAGGAGAAAAATTAAAATCCTTGAATGTAATGGCCTTCCATACTATAAGCATCTCTTATACAAATTTTTTTGTATTAAGCCATGAGAATATATATGCATTCTTTATTCTGTGCATTTAATATGATTCTATATCTCTAGGAAAAGAAATACAACAAACTATGCATAAAGAAAATCCATTTGGAAATGCAATATTAATCACACAAGCCACAAGTTGAACACACTTGTATAACTAAGCCATCAATCTGAAGACTGTAATCACATGAAAATTTTAAATCACAAAAATATTATGTGTCATATCACTAGTGCTACATAAACTAGTAGTTACACCATTAGGTTGCAATATCAAATATCTAGATATCAACCAAAATACAATTTTCTTGATGAAAAATATGATAAAGTATGCCACCAAATACATTATAATAAATCTACAAGTATTCTTAGTTTTGTAATCCAATACAGTAGATGTCAGACTCCATACCAAGAACATAAATTAGATCCGGACTTCCCACCATGGACCTTAGCCATTGGATTTTTCTTTTCCCCTCCTTTCCTCCGTTGTAAATACCTCAAACATATTACAAATTTTTAATATCCCCAAAATTTGAAAATAATTTTTTTTTATTAGACTAGTCATCAACTGCATGACCTGGAAATTATTTATACATATGTGGAATATGTCGTTCTTCGTTTACTGTGTTGCAATGTCATAAGTTGTTCTTATGTCCTACTTTCATATTTCACAATGTGGTTATTAATGTACTACTTATTTTGTTGTGATGTTTCCTACTATCTTGATCTATGCTTACTCATTTATATGTATGTTAGCTATTTCAATTATATATTCAGTGGTTACAAAGTTCAATTACTATTGTATAAAAAATTATGAATTAACTTGTTATTTAAAAAGGGGTGGAGTGGCGAGACTAGTTTCCCTTGTAAACACCTGCGAGGTAGCTGTTTTCTACTTGTCACTTTGGGGCTTACTTATTTCTTAAGATCTAATGCATTTCTTTCCTTGTCACGTGTAGGTGCATTTAACGATGGAAAATTACTTATAAAAGAGGAGAAATACATACTTCCCGTTCGTCACTAGCGCTTAGCTTGGGCGACGAGGGACTTACACTCCTATCCTAGTGACTACTATGACTATTGTTAGTTGATATTTACACAAGGCTGGATATTTTGTTAGCCTATGTTGCACATGTTGCTATTGTTATTTTTACGGACTATTGTTATTTTTATGGTATAAATGTTGTATAACTTGGTTCATGCTCTAACCTATCCTTGGTAAGTCTTGGCATATGGTTTTAATATAGTATTGGTGTGGGGTTTTAAAACCTTTACCATAGTTCTCCATGGAATATTTCATATGCCATGGACTATGGCTTAAACCCTATGTATTCGATGCACTTATGAGGATTTTGTACAGCACGTTGTTTGAACAAGGTTTACGGGGTGGCAAGAACTATACGATTTGGGTTTGGAAATGTGTTAATGGAGGCCAGTGTGGTGAAATAAATGCACTTTGGAAAACGTGGCCCTCAAGCTTAGGGCTTGGGCTCTTACATTGGTTTGGTCATTCACAGCATGGTTGTGTGAGCTCTTCCTCTGTGTTGAGTGGTTGTGTGAAGCTTCGAAGGCTTGGACATGACAGAAGGTACATATCCTTCTCTGGTTTAACATCGTTATTTGTCTGTTCAGTTTGGTTTCAATGCGTACTCCTCATCATGCATTTTATTTTTTGTTGCAGGTTGCAAGGTTGGAGGAAATCATGGTTCGTGGGTTGCCCTAAGTCAACGCCATACCCATTTGGGCAAACCCTATTGCACAAGTCTAAAACTTGTCTCTCTCTTGCATTGTTGTTGTGCCAGAGTTAATTTTCATCATGGGTTTGAATGTATGGCTTTGGTTTTAATGGCTACAAAATTAAAGGGGTTGTCTATAACTTAATTTGTATAGCATTAGAGATCTGTTCAGACTTGGGTTTTTTCTTGTTGGGGTTTAGTGCCTTCTGGCCGGGAATTTAATGTGCTTTGGGTTTTTTTTATGGCTTCTTTGCATAGTATTAATGCCTTGGTGAACATTCCTAGGCTATGTGAATTGTAATTTTGTGTATGCTTGAGTACAACAACAACACCATTGTTTGCAATGGTGCCAGGCTGGGGTTATATGAATGTGTAATTCTTACTTGGTTTAAATGGATGGTATGTCCAACATTTATACTCCTTGTATGTTTATTGGTTGTTTATTTACAACATTAGTTAGACTTTGTGTGAAATCACAAATCTTATTTAAGTTGTTTATATGGATATGTTAACTGTGGTGTTTGGCCTTTGGAGCCATGACGTAGATGGAAAATAGCGTTCCCGCCATTAGACATGTGAATGTGTGTTAGTTAATTGAATTATCATTTTTATGTTTTGATTTTTGGTTAAAGAATATTCTGTGTATAAGAGTCGTGGTTGTGGATGTAACCCTTCAATGGGTGTCGATGATATTCACATAGCATTGACAGGGTTGTAGTGTTGTTGTTAATGTTTAAATATTTTGTTATGTATAGGACAAGCACTGTAGTTACAGTTGTATTTCTATTTGGGTCTTTCGACCTCTGTGTAGAGATTAGATATATTTTATTTACGACATGTGTACTTATAATAGTGTGGTTTACTAGTTGAAATGCTACAATGTGTGGTAGAAATAATAACAAATTCTACAGGATTCGATATGGTGACTTGTAAATAAAAGCACTCAACAGGAATTGATCATGGGTTACTATGGTTGTAAATATTATTACTGTATTGGTCTGTTTGGGAGTAACTCCTACATGAATTGATACTGCAACCTCTGTTTATTTAAAAAGAGTTATGTGAAGCATTATGTTTTGAATTACTTCGTTAGAAATTTCATTATGGAATATGATTTTCATAGATGTAGTTTGTATGTTAAATACGTAGTTTCGTTTATTATAATGAGATGGATTTATGTGGGTTTTTGTTTATAACTTCAGACCATTAGATGGCCTCGATATCTTGACAGCAGATTTGGTTTGAATGTTTATTTTTAGATATGGAATAATGCAATTATAATGTGGTTTAATTAGAATCTAGGCTCAGACCATTAGAGATCTCGATAGCTTGATTGTTTGGAATTTTAATTGGTTATTTGATTATGGTTTTGTTTATATTTAAATAATGGAAAAGATTTGTTTTATTAGGTTAAGAATTTAATTAAATTAGTTTATATTTGAGTTCAGTTTATAGATTATACTTAAATAGTCTTTTTGCTCCTAAATATAGTTATGTTGGCAATATGAAATATTCTAGTAGAATCCATAGGTAAAATAAACATATAGAATCTGTTTAGAAAAATTTCTAGGTCTTAGGAAAAAAAGTTTAAGCTATGAAATAAATTGGAAGAAACTAAACCCTTGAATGTCTTTTAGACAGAAATATATTTCAACCTAGTGTTTAGAGATACTACATAAAATAGTCTAAACAAGAAATAAATTGCAGACATAGGGTTAGAAATATAACATAAACCCTTAAATATCGTAAGAGGAAATATACTAGATAATGGAATGGAAAAACACCAAGAACCTCATACCTATACGGTGAAGCTATTCCAATGGTTGGAAATATGTACACTTGATTACCCATCATTAACAAATTCAGAGATAGATCTGACCTCTGTATAGATAACCGAATCACTTGGGAACTACCACGTTCCACCCAACCATGACCCAGAACTATTCCTGGTTTTCATTCGGATACCCCTGAGCTGGTTCCAACATGCAAGTAGATAATATATCCTAAGGTAAGGCTTCCCTAATTGGGATATCATGTCTGAATCAATTCTCCTTTTTCCTCTTAGGAAAATGTTCTCCAAGAACTCTCTTGAGAATAAACAGGAAAAAATAATGGTTCACCAAAAAGATAGAAGAGATCCCCAAGCCTCTCTTTGGCTTGGGTATTTATAGGCTTACTTTTTGTTCAAAGGAAAAGTTAAATCAAGAAATCATTTGATTTCTTTATTTAACCCTTTTATTTAATTTAGGCACTTTTAATATTTAACTTAGTAACTTTTAACTAGTTCCTATTTGGACCTTTGTAGGTATTATACTATTTAATTATATTTAAGTAATAATAATAATAAATGAAGCCTCTCCTTCTTTCTTATACTTTTAATATTATTACTATGTTTACTCTTATACATAGAATGTATAAAATATATACTTATATATATATATATATATATATATATATATATATATATATANGACATGTTCTTCATTAAGGGCATCAGGTAGGTGGTTAGGTATACTAGGCTAGGGAACTCTAAACATCCTTGCATGTTGGATTCGCTTGTATAACATGGTAGTTCTTCAGTACTTGATGAGATACAAAAATTCAATATTTAATTTAATCACTTGTAAATAAGTCAGATGGGATCAATATTTTACTCAAGTCATTTTCACTTGAAATAATTAATTCTTTTTAGGAATTCCTAGCGCTTATCTAGAGCCCATACTCAATGCTAAAAATAGGTAGTTACAAACTTAGTGCAATTCTAGATATCATCTCTCAACAATAAGTCTAGAATGTACTTGTAGGATACACCTAGGGATACAATGGCCAAGGATCTGATGTTCCGGAGATTATGCTCAACATTAACTTGGAAGGCTCCAGGTCTTATGCCCAACACTTCCATTTATATTTTCATGTGCTTTAGAGCTTCTCGCTCAACACAAAGGTTTTCATAATTCATGTGTTCCATAGCTCCTTGCTCAACACAATATAAACACTCATGTGCTCCAGAGCTTCTCGCTCAACACAACATAAACACTCATGTGCTCCAAAGCTTCTCGCCCAACACAACATAAACACTCATGTTCTCTAGAGATTCTCACTCAAGACAAACATTCGAATACTCATGTTCTCTAGAGCTCATCATTCAACATAAAACATATCATCAATCATGTGCTTCAGGGTCCACGCCCAACACATAAAATCAAATAAAAAACATATGTAACTGGATTATGCCCAATATAGAAAACAAATATTCATATCCTAGACCCAATATATCAAAATAAAACATCAAAGTAACATCATAGTCAATGGGGCTTATGGCCATAAGTGTTAGGTCAAAATTTAGGATATTACATCCCTCCCCACTTAGAACAATACCATCCCTAGTGTTCTAGCGACTGAGAATGAAATCATGAAATAAGGAAGGGTAAGCCTTTCTCATGGTGGCTTCATTCTCCCAAGTATCCTCATCGGCTCCAAAGTTCTTCCATTGCACTTTCAAATAGACTATGGTGTGCTTTCTGAGCTGCATGTCTCTCTTGTCCAATATATGAAGAGGTTCAGGGGAAAACTCCCCTTTAGGTTCCATCTATAGTATAGACCAATCAATCACATGTTTAGTATCATAAACATATTTCTTTAATAATGATGCATGGAAAACATTAAGGACTCTTATTAGATTGGGTAACGCTAGTTCATTTTCCATTGACCCTCTCTTGGCCAATATCTCAAAGGGTCCAAAAAAACTAGGTTCTAACTCACCACACCTTCCCAAGCGAAACGAGATTCATTTTTATTTTACTTTCAAGTAGACATGATCACCTATTTGATAATATTTATCTTTTCTTTTCTTATCCATGTAGCTTTTCGGGTGATCTTGTGCTTCTTTAAGGTTCACCTGGACCTTGGTAACCAATTGTTCCAATTCCTTTAATAGGTCAAACCCTAACATGAGCAGATCCACAAGGCTATCCCAAGTAATCGATGTTCTACACTTCCGTCCATAGAGTACCTAAAAGGGACTCATATTGGTTGAAGTCTGGTATCCGTTGTTATACATAAACTCTACAAGGTGCAGGTAATCTTCCCACTTGGTTAGGTTTTTGATGACATACATCCTAAGAATGTCCTTTAGAATTTGGTTTACCCTTTCTGTTTGTCTGTTTGTTTGCGAGTGATAAGGAGTACTAAAGTTCAATTGCGTCTCTAATCCAGAGAATAAGGATCTCCAAAATTTTCCTGTAAACTTAGTATATCGATTCGAGATGACTGCCTTGGGTATCCCATGCAATCTAAATATCTCCTTCAAGAAGATATCAACAATGTGTACTGCCTTCTAGGTTGACTTCACTGGAATGAAGTGTGTTGATTTAGACAATTTGTCAACTACTACAAATATAGAATCATTTTTTTTCTTACTCTTAGGTAGACCTGTGATAAAATCCATACTAATAACCTCCCACTTCCATTCTGGAATGGGCAATGGCTGCAGCAAACTTGAAGGATACTAGTGCTCATCTTTGACCAGCTGACATTCTTGGCATTTTGAGATAAAAAACACTATGTAGGCCTTTAAATTAGGCCATAAAAATGTCTCTTAATAGTGGATATCATCTTTTGATATCCTACATGCCCCGCGTAGGGTGTCTAATGAAATTCCGTCAGGATACTGGACCGAATGTCTCCTCCTTCTGGAATGTACAATCTCTCCTTGGACCATAGTTGTCTTGTTTCTTCTAACTTGTACTCTTTTTGTTGATGAAACAACCTATCCGCTTGGACCTTCTTGAGGATCTCTACACAGAAAGGGTCAAATTTGTTGGCCATTCTAATCCTCTTGGGTAAATCCGAATGGGTGTGACTTGAAGTCACCTCATATATCATATGAGTTTGTTGGCTTAAAGCATAAAAAATCTTGTTCTATTTTACCTTTATATACATTAGCTCAAAATGGTACTCACTAAATAAAGCCAACCATCTGGATTGCCTGGCATTTAGATCTGGTTTCTCAAATGAATAATTCAGGCTCACATTGTCTGTCTTCAGAAGTAATTTCCTTCCCATGAGGTAGTTCCTCCACATCTTTAAAGCATGGATGATGGCTGCTAACTCAAGATAATGTGTGGGGTAGTTCTGTTCATGTTCTTCAAATTTCATAATTAATAACAGATCATGTAATCATTCCGCAATAGGGATCCTCTGATCCCTTTCTTGCTTGCATGCATGCAAACAATGAAATCCCCATCAAGATCCGCAATTCGTAGTATCGGTGCGGTCGTGAAAAGCTACTTAAGCTTTTGAAAACTTTCCTTGCACTTGGTTGTCCATAAGAATTTATTTTCCTTCTTTTGCAAAGCGGTCATGGGATAAGCTATTCTTGAGAAGTTCTCAATGAACTTTCAAGAATATTTGACTAATCCCAAAAAGGATCTAATGTTGGTGACACTAGTAGGGGTAGGCCAATATTCTATTGCTTTAATATTTTTTGGGTCCACAGCTATCCCCATCTCGGAGATGATGTGACCCAAGTACTATATCTGTAGTTTGTAAAACTCACATTTACTAAACTTGGCATAGATTTGTGTTGATGCCTGGAAATTTTTAGGTAAAAATAGCTAGGGATTATCCCAAGTAAACGTTCCTAGCTATCCCATTACTGTTTGAGATGGGGAATCTGTCCGGTTTACGATCTGGATACCATAGGTCAAGTAAAAAAATACAAGGTTTTACCGGTTACGACTTGGTTGTTAGGATTATTAATCCTCCCTTGTCCAAATTTGGTCATATGTCTAAATCAGGAGTCATGTATAAATTGGGAGTCCATCCAGTATATTTATAGTCATTAGCACCATTGGGTAAACTTGACCTAATTGGGGCACATGTTTCAGTTACCAAATGTGGGGAACACTAATTGAGGCTCACTGCCACTTATTGCACTTGATTGCATAAGTTTAGGAGTCTCCTAGATTAATACCTACAATTTAGGAAGCAACTGGGAGTGCCGAAACCAACCAAGGTCAGTTCACTTCAGTTAATGACTATTCAAGCCAAGTTAGGAGTCAGTTACATTCAGTTCTATCCCTCTACATTAAGTTAGCACTATATTTAATTGATTGCACACATGTGGGGCACATTTCTCACCTACCACAGTCAGTTAACCATTAGTCAACACTAAATGTAACACTTGGTTGTGTTTTAAAGCTCCGATGAACTCCGGTTATGGTTTATACAAGAACAGTTAACTATTGGGTCCTCCGATAGTGATTTAGACAAAGTCTTGGTTACCTACAATCAAGTAGAGTCTAATCAATTCGAACTTCCTCATGTGGATTCAAATTGCTTGTGGCTATTAAATCTTTTTTACTTTATTGTAATTATCATCTGGATTACTTTTTTGATTAATGAAAGCATTCACAGCTGCAAGCCTTTTGCACTATTTCATTCTTCAATTGCTGAGTAAATTATGAGATCTTCTTTGTGAGTTGTGTATTTGTCTACAGATCTATATGCTCAAATTTACACTGGTCCACTGTGTATATTTTAGTTTTTTGAATTTAAGTATGATATGCAAGTGCCTATCTAAGAATTTATATTGATATAGAATACGAGGAGCGGTCACAATGTGATGCGTAGGTTCTTACCTCTAGTCTTAACTCACTCGCATCTAAATCACACATAGCAAGAAAATAAAACTAACTATCTAACCTATCCCTAGGGAGCAAGATTATCATTTATCAATGAGTAATGTATTTCTACGCATGCATTAAAAAAAATCACAGATAGTTGTTACTTATTTCAAAACACATGAACATTAATAGATATATAAACAACAAGATAGCTCATTTTTTATGAAAAGCCTTCATTACTCACAGTGGAAATTTCTTAGAATAAACTAGAGTGCATTCATAACAAGAACATAGGTTCAAAAAGTTAGAATGATCTCACAGTTAATGGATGCAAGATGAAAACAAAATAGTTCACATTCAACAAATCCATAGCACAACATTTGAAATCTTCCACAAAGCTTTCTCCAACAAGAAACTTGTAATTCTTATTGCAAAAGGAAGTAATTCTTCTTACAACATAATCTCACAAATCTATCTAGGAAGAAGTGCTTTATTACATCTAACTATCCTATATTTATACAAAACAACAAAATCTTTGGGCTACCCCTTGTGACCTTTGGGCTCCCCCTATGACCTTTGGGCTCCCCCCCCCCAACCGTTTAATCTCACAAATTTTTCTTTTAGTGAGTGTTGTACAATAAATTATATTAAATTAAAATTTAATAGCACTTTTATAAATATAGATTGGTGGGGCGCGCACCTTAATGGTCCTTAATTTTGGTAACTCCGCGGTTTTTGTGGAAGCTTGTAAGCGGAGTTGCGACTCAAAATAGTCTTAGGGTTGTCGGGGTTGAGTCAAAGCCCTCTTTTTGTAATTAACCCATGGTTTAAGTCCATGGTTAAGGGTTTCAGGGTGCCCATGGTTTAAGCCCATGGTTTTGTAATAAGTGCACTTGTATAAATATGCACTTTTGTAAAAGAGTCAGGTTAGGATTTTGATGTAAAAGGATTTGCTACGAAGCTAAGGCCTAGTTTTGTAAGAAAGGTTAAGTCCCAGTTGTGTGCATGGACGACCTCTGCAGCGGTGTGCGTAGAGGGGTTTTGGTGATAAGGAATAACTACAGCTGTGTGCGCAGATCAGAACTATGGTTTTTGTAAAGAGTTGAATAAAACATAGTTCTGTGGACGTAGCCCCTACACTGGAGGTGAACCATGTTATATCTTGTGTTGTGGTTCTTTTGTGTGGTTTCTGTTATGTTCTTTTATGCATTGATAAGTAGATAATTGGTAAAGTAAGATCACTGCTAAATATTAACTTCACTGTGAATTCCCAGTTAAGGGTTAAGCAAGAAACTGTTTGTTTATCTAACTGTGAAGCTATATAAGTGAATGTCGAAGCTCTGCATTGTATGATTATTATTTGTTAAAGGCTAAAGGTACAGTAATATCCCTCTTCTGCTTGCAGAAACCTGATTCTGTGGCACCCCATAGCTGTTTCGGGTGAGACTGCAACCTGTTCGCAGGTTGTTGCCGAAAGGGCCAACAATGTGGGTCTTTTGTTGGTGCGAGGACAAAATTATAGAACTTGGGTTTGCCCCTAGCCCAACAAATTGGTTCTGTTTCCAGTTGAACTTAGTATCTGCTCAAGAGGGATCTACATTGTACCTAGAGGGATATGTTTTGGAGGCCCTCAGTAAAATAAATCGGTGACTGGATAGAAGAGACTTGTATGAAATTTGCTGAACAAGAAAATAAAGATCCTCGTCGTAGTTCAGATGACTTTTTACAAAGGTAAGTTTTTTCTGATGTTTACGAAATTTTCTTTGGTAGTATCCACGTAGAATTGCACCAGTGGTTATCTAGGTTGACAGAGAGGAAGATGAACTTCCAAGAAGGTCAGTTTCCTGATTGGAACCCACAAGAATCAACATATTGAAAAGAGTAAACAACGCGATCTCTCGAGCTATTGATTTCTGGACGACGCGAACCCTTGAAGCATTTGTGACGGAGTTTTCCATCGACACAAGTACCTCTTTTAGCGAAGCTGAAAGACAGTTTTTTAGAGGACCAAGGGGTAAGTACTTGAATTCATTTAATTTGAAAATTAAAATGCTATTGGCTGAAAAAGGTATATTTCTCATTCAATAAGACTATTATATTTAGAAGTACTAACTTATGTTTGGAAGCGAAAGTGAATTCGACGAGCAAAGTGGTTTGCTGTGAAGTGGTAAAAGATACAAGAGGAATTTTGCATCCTATACCTTAGGATAGAATACCAAGTATACCCCTGTAAGTCCAGTAGATTCAGAGCCCTAAGAAACCCCTTCTGTTGGAAACCCTCCGGTAACCCCGCAGTGAAGATTTGTTATCCCTGAGATCCCGTCGCAGTCTAAAAGTAACCCTAGCCCGAGTATTCCTGTTGCAGGTCAGTATACCCCAGTAAGTTCCCCCCGCCTACTACCAATCTCCCTCCCTCCCCCCCTAGACCTGCTATGGCCCATATGAATGATGACATTAAGCTCCTTGTCTTCAAAGAAACTAGATCAAAGGATCCAGAACAGTTTTGGTTCTTATGCGAAACAGTATGGACTGCTAAGAACATTATGGATGAAGATATAAGACGAGCATAGACGATCACTTCTTTTAGAGACCGCACTTTGACCTGGTTTATGAAGTTTTCCAGCACTTAGAACCATGTCTTGGCTGAGATTAAAGTAGAAATGATCAAAGATTTCAAGAATCCTAAATCAAAGTCACAGTGTATAACTGAACTGAAAGAGATTCAGCAGAGGCGAGGAGAATCAGTTTGGGACTTTGATCAGAGGTTCAAATTTATGCTAGATCAAGTTAGTTTAATTATTGGACCAGCGTAGCATAAATAATGGTTCATTGCAGTGTTATTACCACATATCAAAACCCCACTCATGCAACAGAAGGTTGTTGATCAGCAAGAGGCTTTGGATATTGCCATGAAACTGGAAACAGCTCCTGTCGAAGATAATTCTGGCATAGCCCGAATACAAGTGCAGTTGGCAGAAATGGCTTTGGAGCTTCATGACATGAATAAGGGGAAGTCTATTCGTGAAGAGGTTTGGTGTACATGATGTAGGACAGAAGGTCATGAAAAGGAACAGTGTCCTGCGTTAAGAAATTACCTGAATACTGGTGCGCCAAACCCATTTAACCCTAATGTTTTATATTGTGAGATCTGCAGAACAATTGGTCAGCATCAACCTAAGGACTGCTATCTGCTACAGCAATATGTCCAGGTACCTAAGAATCCTTATTGCAAGTTTTGTAAGTCAGTAGGACACAATGAAGAGGAGTGTCGCAGGTTTGACCTCATGAGAGAGCGTACCTATGATGCTTATAGGGTACACAATGATGCACAAGGAAATGATGGATATGGTTACCACGGAGGTCGAGGTACTTTTGGAGGTTGTGGTCATGGTAGTATGGCCGGATGAGGTTGAGGCTAGGTTGTTTGCTATAACTGTAATCAGGCAGGACATGTAGCTCGAGATTGTCCAAGCCCAACTATGACATGTCAATATTGCAAAGTAGTAGATCATGTCATTGAGCAATGCCCATAGCTTATAGCTAAAATGCAAGAAATAAATAGCACTCCTACTCAGAATATTCAGATGATTTTTGTGGAGCAAATACCTGTCCCAGCCATTAACGTTGTTACCAGGAGTGGACCTACGACGCAAATACAGACTAAGGAAAAACAGCCTGTCGAGGCTTGGGTCCGCAAGTCCCCAGAGAAAATTTCAGCATTTGATGTGGGAAGAGAAAAAGAGACATTTATGGAAACTAAGAAAGACTTTGTTGATCTGAGCACATCGGTAGCACCTATGCAACAACATCAACAGCAGCAGTCACAGTCCCAAGAAGCTTCGATGGATAAAGTAAGTACACTGCCATCCTTTTTAGAGAGTTGCATGAAGCTCTTAAGAAATCATAATGCTTTAAATGAGTTGTAGAAAGTTATTGCTTCTTGCGAACCTCAGCGAAGCTCTGGTAAGGAAAGAAATGTTAATAGAGTCAGAAGAACTGGAAGAGAAATGAGATTGCATGCTCAGATAGGAGAGTATGACATGAATGACATCATTTTAGTCTTGGGATCAGAAGTAAATGTCCTCACTAGGAAGAAATGGGAACAAATGGAAAAACCTACCCTTGAATGGTCCCCTATACAGTTGATATTAGCCAATCAGCATAAGATTATGCCCCTAGGAAGACTCCCTAGTGTACCAGTGGATATAGATGGAGTCAACACTTTAGCTGATTTTTAAGTCATCGAGATAATTGATGATAGCATTCCCTATCCAGCCTTGCTAGGAATTGAATGGGAAATATATAATGCTACAGTCATTAACCTTAAGAAGAGACAGATGACTTTTGAAGGGAAAGGTTTGAGAGTCATAGTACCCTTGGACCCTTCTCAAGGAGAAAGGTACATAGAGCCAGTCAGAGATGAAGATCAGGATGTTTTGGATCATATCTACAATATCATAGCTAAGGAATAAGATTATGTTGATCCTACTGCCGAAGGTATAATGGATTGGCAGTGTGACAGCTCCTCATGACTGATTCAGACAAAGGCTTAGAAAACTGGCAGAATCGACTTTATGAACTACATGGACATCGATGTGCAAGAATTATCAAATTTATTAGATGGCTTGGTTCACAGACACGAGAATTGCCTACCTTTGATGGCTTGACCGACCCAGAAGATTTTATTGTCCAATTCTCAGAGGAAGTACCGGATTCACAGAAAATGGAGACTCTAGATTCAGCATTTAGAGCCACAGCAGCCAGATGGTGGAATAGTCATAAAAAGTACATTCATAGTTGGGACGCTTGTCAAAAGTCCCTTCACCTAAGATTTATAGATCAACCTCAGGAGGTGCAAAGCAGGTTTAATGGTAAGACTAGCCCTTGGGAACATTTGGAGCAGTGCTATGAAGCATGGAAGCATGTACCTTGTCAAGAATGGGTACATAGGTTTGTGCACACCCTGGAACCTATAGCAAAGAAATGGTATGCGGAGGTGGAGCTTCACCATGGTACTGTAAGTTGGGATAGTCTTGTTGATATTTTTGTGCTTACATTTTCTATTAATGAGGTTGTCCCTGATTTAAACACAGCTATTAGGTTGATCCATACTAAGGTGTTTGATGATAAAGAAATAGCTGAGTACCAACCTGATTGGAAGGAACAATAAGCTAATGTAGTAGAATGTTATAACCTCGCAATTGACGAGGATGATGACCCACGCAACATTAACATTCCAGAGTCAGAAGGGCACTATGAAGTACATGGACCAGCAGTCGAAGCACCTGAAGTAACTCGGCCCTTAAAGACAAGGAAAGTAAACATCGACTCAGAAGAACAGCCCAAGTACGCTAACATCAGAGATTATTGGGATGAGGAAATGGTGAGCAAGGTGACCCAACTTCTCCATGACTATCAGGATCTCCTTCTGACAAAGTTATCAGAAATGAAAGGAATCATTGAGGCTGTGGAAGACATTCTGTCATGGGTCAAAGCTCGAAGATCTATCAAATTTAGGGTCAGGAAGTATCGAATTTCCTTATTGGGGCGTAGCCCAAGCTACTGGTTGTGCCGAAGGAGGAAAGATGTGTCGAAGCCTAAATTCCAACCATTGAACAAAATCAAATTTGGTGGCGCGGGTACATTAACTTCATTAACTACTTATAATGACAAGATTTTTGGGAAATCTAGCACTGTTTGGACAAAATCTACCAGATTTGGTGTCTTTAATGCACAGTTATTGCAAAACTTGGTCATTGGATTCTATAAGGAGACACCCAGGCCTCCGACCCTCGTATTATGTATTTTTTTGAGTTCTACAGTGAATTCCATGTCTGTTGAGCGTGAAGTCCAGGAATTGTTGCAAGAATTCGAGCAGAGGGGTCTGCAGAACCTTATGAGCACCCCTCCTGCATCTCCAACTCCCGAAGAAACTTCCCCAGCACTGACTCAGCCGATGCAGACACGATCTACCAGGAAAAATTTTAAACCAGAAGTATGCTCTAAGCGAAACGAAGACAGACACAAGCAATCAAGGAAAACACTGGAGGATCCCACAATGAATCCTAAAGGGGATGACAACATTGCACCGCAACATCCACCATATCTTTATCCGGTTCGACTAGGAGTTCAACCCCCTTGGTGGAACGCTAAGTTCACTTTACGCAACCCTTCGCTACCACAGGGTGTGCAGTTGGTCGAAACCATGACAGGGAAAATAGATCGGCTCAAGTATGCAGACCACGACACAAATGATCGTGGGAAGTTTCCACAGTTCACACTGGGAACATACTTGCACTTCGTCAAATATCTGGAGACTGGAGTGACACTACTGGAAGTAAAACAGTGGGTTGCTAGCTTGGATAAAGCTAGTTTGTTGAAAATGCTCGATGTTCCCCACTTTGGTCATAGCACACAGGTCACCATAGTGGTTAAGCAGCTCTGGGCATTAGTGTATGATGGGCACCTATGGATAGGATACCAGCGAATTCCTATTACAGGAGAATTGATTCATAGGATCACGGGCTTGCCAAAAGAAGGGCCTGACCCTGGAATTGAATTTCTTTCAAAACACGAAGATATGAAGTTGGCACAGAGCATGAAGGACCACTTTGGCCTGATGAAAGGGAAGCAAGGGTATCAAAATTTGACAATTGGGCAACAAAACATTCGATTCGTAGGTGAGCTCTTAGCATGCAAGCTAGTGAGGAAGTGCAAACCAAATGAAGTGCCTACCCCGATTGTCAGTCTTGATATGAACTGTGCTGAAGGCTACAGTTACAACTGGGTATGGTACATTGTGAAGGAATTCCTTGAAGATGCCCGTGACACGTAGGAGAAAGGTAGACCCTTTCACTACTCATGGCTGATAATCCTTATCGCACTAATAGGATGGAAAGAACCTACCGAGGCGTAGTTTGTTGTTGTGCCTCCTAGCATACCTGGCACAGCAAGGTATGCATCCCTTTGGGTGTCATAGGACAAAACATCCCAGCAGATGACGAACTATGTGTTTGCCTTTTATATGATGAGTATCTCATATGAGATTCTGAAGACACCCTGGCTCAGTAATGAGCTATTCTCTCAGTATGATGGAGTGGCCAACTTCAGGGCTGACATGCACAATGTCTTCATCTAGGCTTGCGCAGATAAGAAACATGCATGCTGGAAGTTGCCATACGTGGTGACCAAGGAAGACATCCTCGTAGTAGTTCAGAAATGGTAAGCTGAATGGATGAAGGAGGTAGGGACAAAGCCCAATATTCCAGTCCCTCTAGTTACTAATGTGGGTGTAGGGCCTAGTCAGACACAGCAGCAAGACCCACTAGAGGATAGTACAGAACAAAGTGAGTTGCAGTAGAGTGAAGGTGACCAGGGTGGAGATAGCAGAGCTGACGAGGAAGAAGAATAATTCATCAAAACCATCTCAGAACCTAATCGGCCAAATAAGCACAAGTCACCAGATGCAGAAGAAGTGAATAAACCTCAGTCCAGAAAAAAATTGAAGGCATCAAAGGGAAAAAATATTTTCGAAGAATCTGCCATCTGTTGTAATCTCACAGATCACATAAGGTTACCAATAATACATACAAAAATATACATAAATATACACAGATACAAGAGAGAAGAACAGATAGGATGAACAGATTATATTATTCTCAATAAATTGTACAAAGCCAAGAACTGAACTGAGCTCTTGTGAGGCTCAACAGCCTAATATATACAGGTTACAAACAGTTACAATCATAACTACCTGTCGGTTCACCGAATCGACATGACTATTAGTTAACAGACTCTAATCACTATGTTTACTCAGCCGACCGACTTAGTCGACTGATCGACTAAGTCGGTCCCTCGACTTAGTCGGCTGATCGACTAAGTCGGTCTTCATTCAAGTCGACTTATGTTGACTTGCTCCTTCTACATCTCCCCCACAAACAAAACATTTCTTCGTCCCGAAGAAAGAGGGAGGTACCAAAATTGAAATCCTGTCGAACCCTTCAGACTATTGCTCCTGTTGAGGACTATGTAGGCGGATGGTCGGCCATCGTTGAACGCATACTTCGACGATGGCTGGAGCTGTGATGGCCAATTGATGCTGAAAGTCGGTCCAGCTCTGTAATGCCTTCTCGATATCGATGGTCAAGGTAGTGAGACTTGAAAGGATCGACATCTTTTTAGACATGGATTTTTCTGCTATGTTTTCCATGGTCGGGCCCAAGATTTGATTTTGCTCGTCTGCAGCCTGGAGGAGTCTCTTTATGTGGGGACAGAGGTTGTCAACTTTCTCCAGGTTAGGCAGAGCCTGTTGAACCCACTGATGGGCCTCACGTTCTAATTTCTGCAGCTTGTTGGTTTCCATGACAATCTGCTCTTCGACGGTCTGCCTTAGTTCAGCTTCTATAGACTTCCAAGCTTCTAGAGCTTGGATTCCTTGTCTGCTGGTATACCTGTCCATAGTGTGTCGGCCAATCTCTGAGTACTTCCTCAGTGACAATAGATTCCTCCATATGGTCCTGTAAGACCTTGTATGCCTCTGAAAATGCAGTGTGTTGGGCCAACAACAGTCGGGCAGTTTCTTCCTTCTGTTCTGCTTTAGTCTCTTGGAGGTGTGTCTGGATGGTCGATAGCATCCCTTCAAATATCTGATATGCCCTCTCCAAAGGTCAATCTGTGGCTACTTCGACAGGGCCTGGAACAATGGATTGAGTAAGAGACCTGCATTTGTCGAGGAACTCGACTTCTTTTGTCTCCTTACCCTTGAGTTGTTTCCTTAGTCTGGTCGTCCTCCTCTTCGACTCTTTTGCTAGGGTGTTGAGTAATTGGCCGACCTTTGAGTCAGTCAACGAGCTTACATCCTGTAATCTAATCTTTAGCTGAGCGGGTCTAGGAAGAGGTTCTGTTGTCTCCTTTGCTTGCTCTGTTGGTTTGTCGTGAGGACCTACAGAAGTGGAAGGTGGATCAGAGGTCGAAGGGGTTTGTGTTGGGGGGGTTGGTTCAGTGGTCGAGGGTTTTTGTGTTTGGGGAGGTGGTATGTCCACCTCCGGCTGTGATGATGATGGTGGTTTTGGTTGTGAATCAGGCGGTGGTGATGATGGTGGTGAAAGTTGTGAATAAGGCGTTGGTGATGATGGTGGTGAAGGTGGGGATGGTGGGTTTCCTGATCCTGGTGGTGAAGGGGAAGAATTGTGGTCGGAAGACATAATGTCTTCTTGCGGTCGGTAGTCAGTGAAGGTCTGTGCAATGCCTGATACATCACCACCTTCTCGAACCCTTGTAAATACGTTTGTTTGGTGGGCATATGTCTTTTTGATTGCTTTTAGGGGAGTGGTTGTCCTGATTGTCTGTGCCGATTTGAACAGTGCAGGCAGGGTTACAAAGAAGGCTTTAAGCTCATAGTCCGAGCTTGCCCTGGCTCTGAGTGCCTCAAGGATAACTCTTTCAAATACTTCGGGGGAAACGTCGGCCTGCTGCACTTGTGCTTGCTTTTCCGTTGTAGTCTAGTTGGTTAGGATACTCGGCTCTCACCCGAGAGACCCGGGTTCAAGTCCCGGCAACGGAACCAATGTTGTAATCTCACAGATCACATAAGGTTACCAATAATACATACAAAAATATACAGAAATATACACAGATACAAGAGAGAAGAATAGATAGGATGAACATATTATATTATTCTCAATAAATCGTACAAAGCCAAGAACTGAACTGAGTTCTTGTGAGGCTCAACAGCCTAATATATACAGGTTACAAACAGTTACAATCATAACTACCTGTCGGTTCACCGAACCGACACGACTATTAGTTAACAGACTCTAATCACTGTGTTTACTCAGCCGACCGACTTAGTCGGCTGATCGACTAAGTCGGTCCCTCGACTTAGTCGGCTGATCGACTAAGTCGGTCTTTGTTCAAGTCGACTTATGTCGACTTGCTCCTTCTACACCATCACGTTGGAAGAGCTTGATCAGGCTCTGACAAAGCCTATGGAAGTACTAACTAGCAAATGGTTTCAGTTTGCAGCTATGCATCTCGATGCCCTCACCGACGTAGCGAAGCAGATTTCAGAAATAAAGGAGTTAGCAGAAAAATCAGCGACTGGTGCTGCAGCAAGCAGTATCCCACTAAGTATGCAGCAGGACACAAGGTAATAGCCAGCCAAATATAATAGAGGACAAGTGTCAAGTGCAGCACTCATACTAACTGACACAGCATCTCGCTCGGAGATGAGCATGACCGTCGAGATAGACTACACCAAGATGTCTATGACGGAGCTCCATCTCTATCAACTAGCAATCATGAAGGAAATCCAAGCATGAGACCACTACTCGCAAATACAGTTGGCACATACCATGAAGTAGAGTGAGAGCCTCACAGCGCAGTTTGATGAAGCAGAGCAGAGGAAGAAGGATGCAGAATGTAAGTAGGATACACTGGTGCGAGTATTAGATGAGGCATGTCGGATTCTTCCTGACTTCGACATACAGGCCGAGGAAGAGCCGGAGCAAAGAATTGCTAAGCTCAAAGACTATGCACAATAGTCTCGCAGTGATATTGAAAAGCTAAAAGCAGAACATCAGGCTAAGATTGCGGAGCTTCAAATACACATCACGTTGGAGAGTCCACCAGAGGTCAGGGAGTAGCATCGCAGAGATATTCAGGCTTCAACATTGAAGATCTCCGATCTTGTGAGCAGCACAACAAAACTACTAGAGGAAAGCGTCAACGCCTGGACAACACTGTAGGAAAATCCAGAAGTAGAACATATGCAAGAAACCATCAAACAACGATAGGCAGAGCTAGACGCAGTAAAAGAAGAAATTAAGACTCTGCCCCCTATGCAGAAGATGCTCAAGGTAAAGCAAAGTAATGAACTTCAGTAGGAAATTGAGTCATACATAACGAAAGCAACACTATTGGAAAATTCTATGCAACCTCTTATCAACGAGGCCTTGGATTTGAGCACTGCTGCGGATAGCCAGCTCAAAGTTATGAAGGATTATGATGCAGTTGCCCAGGAAAAGGCCAGTGACACATCAGCAGCAACATTATAGGAGTTGATCAAGAAGGAGAAAGCAGCCGACGATATCATACGTGGCCTCAACAAGTAATTCACTATCTTCGCCAGCAAGGTTCTCCCACCCAACAAGCAGCAGAGTGTCCCAGGATGGGACACTGGTGAGTCTTAGGGGCCTGTTGGGGTGCGCACCTTAACGGTCCTTAATTTTGGTAACTCCGTGGTTTTTGTGGAAGCTTGTAAGCAGAGTTACGACTCAAAATAGTATTAGGGGTGTTGGGGTTGAGTCAAAGACCTCTTTTTGTAATTAACCCATGGTTTAAGTCCAGGGTTTAGGGTTTTGGGGTGCCCATGGTTTAAGCCCATGGTTTTGTAATAAGTGCACTTGTCTAAAAAGGCACTTTTGTAAAAGAGTCAGGTTAGGATTTTGATGTAAAATGATTTGATGCGAATCTAAGGCCTAGTTTTGTAAGAAAGGTTAAGTCCCAGCTGTGTGTGTGGATGACCTCTGCAGCAGTGTGCACAGAGGGTTTTTGGTGATAAGGAAGAACTGCAGCTGTGTGCACAGATCAGAACTATGGTTTTTGTAAAGAGTTGAATAAAACACAGTTCTGTGGACATATCCCCTACACTGGGGGTGAACCACGTTATATCTTGTGTTGTGGTTCTTTTGTGTTGTTTCTATTATGTTCTTTTATGCATTGATAAGTAGATAATTGATAAAGTAAGATCACTGCTAAATATTAACTTCGCTGTGAATTCGCAGTTAAGGGTTAAGCAAGAAACTATTTGTTTATCTAACTACGAAGCTATATAAGTGAATGTCGAAGCTCTGCATTGTATGATTATTATTTGTTAAAGGCTAAAGGTACAATAATATCCCTCTTCTGCTTGCAGAAACCTGGTTCTGCGGCACCCCATAGCTGTTTCGGGTGAGACTGCAACCCGTTCGCAGGTTGCTGCCGAAAGGGCCAACACTGTGGGTCTTTTGTTGGTGCGAAGACAAAAGTATAGAACCCAAGTCTACCCCTAGCCCAACACAGACCAGCTTGGTTGCTAATGAAATTTTCCCAAGCTTGGGCCTCTGCTGCTATCGATCTGTTGAGATCTTAGACCCTTACTTTCTTCTTCTCTTTCTTCATATCTCTTTCTTCATTTTCTTTCTCTTTCTTCCTTGCTGCCTCCTTTATTCTATTTTGTCTTCTAGACATATCTTCTCTACAGCAACAATCACCCTCAATCCAGGCCACATCTGGACTAACTCGAAATCATGAAAGCATGAATCATGACAATGTAACCACCAAATCTGAACCCTAAATTGTGCTCCTCATCTCTAAGAAACTTAGACTCGACTAAAACCCATGGAAAAAAATCGCCATCATCAAATAGAGTAAAAGCACAAAAAAGGCGGGAAAACCTTCTCAGCGAGCAAAACTACTAAGTATCGGGAAAAAAGAAAACTCTCATCAACGAGCGGAAGCACTATATTCATCGACGGGATAGTTCACTACGAAGCCGCAATGGCGGGAAACAAATAGGATATGGCTTCCGCAATCAAATGAAAATGTCAACGATCGGAGGTTCTAAACACTATGGATCGACGAAATTAACACTAGGCATCTCCATAGTGTTGGCAAGACAAACAACAAGGCCTCTGAAATGGCAGTGTCACTTGAGACTAGAACTCTGATTGTGATAAAACAAAAATGCCGAAAGTGAAAAAGTAAAAGTTTTTTGAAAAATAAACAAAGGAGATAAAAGCCCATCGGCGAAGAACATGACTTTCTATCGAGACGTTCATTATTTAGCTTCTGTAACAGTGGCTGCGTAGAGAACTATGGCCCCAATTCGCTGTTCAAATGACTTTCGACAGCAAAAACAAAAACTCATCACAAAGCAATAGGTTTGAACCAACAAAACCATGGAATCGGCGAAAGTAAAACTATCCATCGGTGGCATATAGAACTAATGCCCTGATTCATTGTTCAACTAACTTTCGACAGTGATCATCAGCAAAATCAAAACAAATGTTAAGTACTCAAATAAACCGAAATGCTTTTCAGCTGGGCGACGAAAATATTAGTTCAATTCACCTCCGAAACAATAGTGGAAAAGAGAACTAAAGCTCTGACTCAACATAAATAGACTTCTGATAGTGATGAAGGAAATCATTCAGATCAAAAGTGCATCATTTTCAAATCAAACTTTAAACTCCACAGTTAAAAGCATTGGCAAACAAAAAGCAGTTTTCCGAAAAGCATAAAAACAGTTGACTTCAATTAAACTTCAAACAACCCAAATTTGTAGTAGAGGGAAAAAATAGAGTTCAAGAAACCAAATAAATATAGGCAAGATAAAATCAAAAGGAGGGTCTAAAATTTTTCAAAAATTTGGGAAAAAAGTTGCAGCTGCAACAATTGGCGACTACCTAGTGAACCCAGATATCTGGACAATTTATTCGTTAAGTAATATACTGTTTGACAATAGAACCAACATGCTGAATTTTTCTAGATGTCTGGATTTCTCAAATGGAAAATATATGTACTTTAATCATTGATGATAGTCCAATTTAGGGATAATGGGAACCAATATTTAAAAGTATAGATAACTCTTTTGAGGCCAAAAATATGAGTTTCATTTTTTAACTCTATCTTCGGGTAGCTCCCAGCTTGGACACCATAGGATTGTAACATATGGTAAATAGAAATATTCGTTTATTCCTCATTCCCATGCAATTTTGCACTTTTGTGCTTCTGGAATTTTTTGTCCTTTTTGAGTCCTCTTTGTCCTTTCTGAGTCCTCCTGCATGCCTTGTTAACCCAAAAATCCCCCACACATCTCTCTATGGCCTACACCACCCAAGGACACCATCTCAAAACACTCATTTCACTCCATAAGACCTTCCATTTGACCCCCACACCTCCAAAAGAGACCAAGGATGAAGAAAAGGGCTAAAACCCCCCAAAAAGAGCCCAAAATAGACCCCCAAGAGCTAAAGCCCTAAAAAGGGGCTAAAACCCTGAAAGGGGATAAAGTTAGGGTGGAAGGGACTAAAGGCCCAAAAAAGGGGCTAAAGCCTTGACCAAGCACTTAAAACCCTAAAACCCCTTGAAAAAACTATATAAGGAGGGTGGGGGGTCACTCTCAAAACACTACTCATTTGCATATTGTTATGCTGCCCGTGGATGCTTTGAAACCTCTTGCTCTCAAACCACCCACTCTCCCTCTCCACCATCTCCATCTCATCAAGCCATTACTTCCCAACCAAGAGAGAGGTTCTCCCATGAGCTAGGGCATGGTGGCTCATTTCCACCTAAGTGAGGTATAACTTCTTTTTATTCATATTTATTTTCTTGTTTTTGTTTTCTAACTGGTATTTCTATTTGCAGGTTTTTCATTATTAATTGTTTGTAGGTTTTCTCCATTGTAGCTTAGGTTTATTTTGCAGGTTTTGGAGGCAGAACTCTAACCTACTGTGTGTAGAGGGGTTCAACAGTTCTTCATCTCCTCTTCTTTTCTGTCATTTTCTCTTAGATGCAATTTACAATAACTGTCATTTACTTGTCATTACTTAGATTAGCTTAGTTTCAATTCGCAGCTCTGTTTTACCATTTATCATTCCATTTTTTTATATTTTCTAAGGGTAGAAACCTACCCTTGTTCCCTATAGGAACAAGGGAGCCATTTCTACCCCTGTAGTGAGGAGAAATTCTCACACATCTTTGGCAACTCCCCTGGGTCAATCCCATAGGATCCCTAGGCAAAAAATTTCAAGTTTTCAAGTTTTTTAGTTTTTACCCTAGTTTTCAAAAAATTTCTATTAGATCTGTTTAAATTTTCTTTATTTCCTATTTTTTGTCAATGACGAAGCCTCTGCTAGGTCAATCCGAGTCAGACTGACCCAGTACTAGTTATTGTCGGCCAGATCTGACCCTGCATCACCAAAAACACCCCTTTCCAGAGCAGGTCACTCTTATCGGGGGAAAAGGTGAGACAAGGTGCACTTAATCCCCAGAAAGGCACGCCGAGGGTGCACTTAATCCTCAAATGGGCATGAATTCATCCCAGGAGCTCAAGTTGCGGCTATTTTGGCATTTTGTGTGACCCCTTTGCTCATTTTTGGAAAAATATTGCAGCCCCCTTGCGAGATTTGGTCAGAAATGTGCAGCCTATCACACAGAAGTTGTTTTTCAATTTAATTAGCAATAATTTTCAGTTTTATAGGACTGTTAGTGTGGCTCAGTTTCCTCTGTCCACCATTGCAGGTCTCTTTTAATTCCAGTTTTCATTTTTTGCAAGTCAATCAATGAACAATGTGTATATGCTAAATCAATCACTAAGGCTTAATAAAATCAACTAGTCGAACTAAAAATAACATAAAATTAACCATCTTGTTGCCCCCTTCCTCCTCTACCTAGTCATCACCCTCCAGGTTATTATGGGATATGACGAAGGGACAGCTCATATAGATCTAGGCACTCCATGGCATTTTTCCTAAACCACTAAAACCAAGTGACCTCGAAGGTACGGTGGGTAAAGAAGGAGGGCTTCTCATGGTGTGAAGCATCCTCCTTGCTTGACCAACCTAGCACTTGGGGGTGACCTGAGGATATATGAATGGGCTTAGTCCCATTTTGTTTAGAGCCTAGCACCTTCTCATGGTTGAATAAGAATACCACTGAGAGGTAGACATTTAGTTAGGCCAACAATTCAGGTTTAATCACCATATTTGCTTACAAATTTATGTTTATGTTTGCATACAAAACCATGATATGAGCTCTACCATGAATTCATAAACCATATTGCAAACCAAATATCAGAACAAACAAGCAAACCAACACACCGTACCACATAATTAACCCAACTCAGTTCATGACACTGAGTAAGCCTTAAAATTTACCAAATTTACACTAATTTCAATCAACTCTATAGTATTTGAGGACATAAGTCCCTAACTGCTTCAACTATGGGAAGTACTTGGGCTTTTCCCAGAAACTCATTGTGAGGAGTACCACAGGAACCCCAAAGTAGTTGGCCGCTGAGAGGAATTGCCAAGCGAAACAAGCAATGACCCCTTTCGATTGAGTAGAAACACCCATGAGGAACAAGCCAAGTGCTGTCTTCTGGTAGTCTTTGTGGCTGAGAGACCACCTTTAGCCAATAGGAATCCATTGAAACCGGGGTCCAAATATCATACCCACCAGTTTCATATACCAAAGAAAACATAATTGATCCTCCATGATCTTCCCCGCGCCTAAGAGGTGAACCACTACCTTTTGGAACACTCAATCGACACCATCATACATTAGAGGGCCATACAGCCTTCGATTATGATTCAGACCCATATCAGTCAGAACTAGACCTCCACATTGCACCATCTAGCCCCATGGCTACTGCAAACCCGGATCCATTTTATGGCCTAACCTTAGCAAGTGGACCCATGTCCACATCACAAATTGTCACCCACAACGTGGCATGTAGTCCAAGCACAGTCATGCAGACTGTCATTAGCTAATTTCCTCCACCAATAGTGACCAGCTAAGCTAGCCCAGTGGTAAAACATGGGGGCATTGGCCCCTCCACACACATTGTCCCCCCTGCCACATAGGGGGGCAATGCACCAATCACCCACATTGCCCCTACCGCCATACATGGGGGCAATGCCCCCGCTACCCATACCATCCCATCCACAACACTTCGGGGCATTGGCCCTTCCGCCATGGTGCCACCACAAGCACCCCCAGCCATGTAGATGCATTATGCACCTGCAAACCCCACTCCCATTGCGACCCCATCCCACATCAACTTGGGGTCAAATATTCCCTTCATGGCTCGTTTGAACTTTCTTGACTTGGCCATATTGATGAATGACCCCATTTGTCACCAAGCTTTTTGGCCACCCATGCCAACTAAGCTTCCTTCAGACATCCCAAAGTTTGAAGGAAAAGCCGGGGAATGTCCCCAAACTCATATAATAACATTCCATCTATGGTGCTTATCCAATAGCATCATAGAAGACTCCATCAGGCTGAGGCTGTTCCAATGCATCCTCACAGGTTCTATGGCCAAATGGTACATTGAGCTCCCAGAAGCCAAGTACCCCGACTTCAAGTCCTTAGCCTTCATGTTCCTACAGTATTTCCAGCTCCTTGTCAGATATGATGAGGGGGTGGAGATCCTACTATCTTGTTTCCAAAACAATGCTACTCACATCATGGATCATATCCATGAGTGGCGGTGATGACGCAACTTATGCAAAATCCAACTAGACGACAGGATCTTCTTGGATTGGTTCCTTAAGACTTTGTTCCCACCCATTGCAAAGGACGTTGCATCTGAACATCCCCAATTTGAACAAGAGGCCATATTGAAGGCTCAACAATTTGATCTCATTTATGCCTAGTCTGGATACTTGTACACTGTCATTCCAGACGCTCCCCGTCTAAGTACCTCTTACCACAATGCACCGGGGGCATCCCACGTAGTGGATGGCATCATAGTGTTAGTCTCCCAACAACCACCTCCTCAACTGACACCACCTACCATTGCAACACAACCAAGCAACACTGCTAATGTTGCTTACCAAAACCAAGCTCCGAACTATTCTAGAATGATGTCCTAGTCCGGAGCAAAAACCTCTTATGCACAACCTGTGCCACCACAGTAGGCTCAGGCCATGGCTTGGCCAACAAAATGGTATGTAGGGAAAATTCCCACATTTGTGGCACCACCACCCCCACAAATATACTATGCACCACCAGTGCAATAAGTTCAAGCCCCCGCCCCCGCTCCACCTGCTCCGTTGGGACANTTGTCCCAACCAGCCCACCCCCAACAATCAACAAGGGCAAGCTAGAAATAACTGGCCCCGCAACTAGGGAAATAACCAACCACAGGGAGGCGGTCAATAACCGAACCCTCACAATAATGCCGTGGCTAACCGGCCAGCCCAAAACCCACCAAGGTAGAATGCACCAAGACACAACACATCATTACACACAAACCAACCATGTACACTCTATTATTTCTATGGGAATTACACTTTTGAGTGTCGCCTCATGGCTCGCACTAAGCAGGCCATTCAAAATGAGGCGAATCAGGCCACCAATGCCCCCACTCAAGCTCAACCCAACTCGACACCACAAGGACCTCCTCCCATGTTACTTCAAAACCCACTACTAGTCCAAGGATTGGTGGCAACTTCTAGCCCTCCCTAGGCCAATCCCAATGCTCCAGGGGCACCACCCATGGCCGAAATAGGTGTTCACCACCTGATGGCCATGACCACTAAAGAGGTCAACTTACATACCAGATGAAACCATTACGGTACCACTACCGAACCTGTTGACTCGTCAGCAGCATCTATGTCTAAGACAACCAACCTACCTCTCCAATTACCCCCATTCCCGTGCCCCCCCTGTTGCTAGGGTTTTCACCCTAGCTTGTGCGAATGAGCACCTACTAAGGAATATGGATTCCTTAGTAGCAGTTCAATGATGTATGAATTAAAAGCTATAACTGAAATAAAAATTAAATCTAAACATTCATGAAGCAAAACAGTAAAAAGTCAAGAACATAAAACAAAAAGCAGTAAATGGTAAATAATGAACTTTATTGATATTACCTCCAATGAGGAGGTTGATGGAGTCCGTTGCGCTGGTCCAATGTCGGTGGCTTCGAGCTCCAAGCTGCTTCTTCTCCTTCTCCGGTGGTGGAAATGGGCCAAAAAGAATTCTCAATGGTGAAAGTAGCTTGATGGTAAGCTAAGGTTTCAGGAATAATTTCGGCAGAGGCAGGGTGCTTATGATTGTGGATCTTGAATAATGGGTCTCCATCACTTATTTATAAAACCATGTGGTTTAGGTCAGCTTTTTAGGGTTTTAGCTGTTTAGGGTTTCAGCTATTTAGGGTTTCTTCTTTTTTCCTCATTATTTTATATTTTTTATTCCTTTTTGGATATTTTTGGAGGAAAAAAGGATTTTATAGCCTTTTGGAGGAATTTTAAGCTTTTTGGTGACCTTTTAGATGGTTTTATGGGTTTTTGATGGAGATATGGTAGGAAAGTGGACAAATGAGCCATGTAATGGGGTAGATGAGGTAGTTAACCATTTTTGGGTGTTAACAGATTGCCCCCTGATGTGTGAGGGCAGGAGCTCATCGTATGGCCAATGGACATCATGAGTCATATTTGGTTTTGCGTGGGGTGTGGAGAAGAGAAGGAAGCAACTGAAGTCCGGGACACCGATCTCGAACCACCTGCAAGGACTGAAAAGTACATAACCTCAATAATGGATGAGGGATCATCTGATAATATGGACGAGGAGGGAATTCCCATGCTCGTATCAGAATATAACATAGCAATATAAATGGTCCTCAAATACTGAATGAGGGAAAATCTCAATATACGGACGAGGCGGGCATTCCCATGCTCGTATCAAGATACATAAAAATAACTGTGAGGCCCGAAAAGGGGGACCTGTAGTAGATAATCACTGTGAATATCATGAGGGTCCTGGAAGGGACACAAATCTGGAACATACTGCTGAGCTGACCATGTCTGAGCTGAAAAAATGATACACTGGAATGGCAGCAGTGCTACTGAATGTGGTTCTGAAGGAACGGATGCGCTGCTGGATCAGAGTGACACGGGTCACACTCGTAATGGTACACTGATCTGGAACTGAACTTGGTACTCAAAGAAGCATAGAACTGAATGGCTTCCGAATACAATCGCCAACGCAGCCCGGACATCCATGGGAACATATCACTGGTCGTTCCAAAGTGACTCACCAATGTGCTAGAGTCGGGGGAAATCCAGGGTATTCGACAAATAATGGAATGGATATAAATCTTGCGCGATTCTCAACGATGCGATTAAGGTGCTGAAGTCGAACATGTGAGAAACAACCACTCGGAGAGGCAATGATGATTCCTCCCAAAATGGTCTGTAGGCACTCACCACAGATGGTGATGGGTCCAAGGCGCAGGAGCCTCTAGGTCTATCCTCTGGAATAGAGGAGTTGTCGTCGACAGAGGGAGACCTGCAACTATCAAGGCAATGATGTTTCCTTGACAGGAGTGCGAGGTGCAAAACTAAAAATGTGGTAGTACTGATGGAAAGAGTGATAGACTGGTGGGACTAACTGGGCAAGTAGAGTGGGTGGACTCAAACTTCCTTTGTTCAGAGTATGATGGCGGGGATGATCGGGCAGCATATGAAACTGACTGGGGGTAAAGGGATCATAGCTATATAGGATCTGAGGGTGACTGGGTTGAGGTAAACTGAAGCTGTGGTAAAATGGTAGGAAACTGCAGAATACTCTGAACAAAAACGACCTGATCGGAGGTGCTGCCGAGAAGATTGATCATAGCGCCAAGATGCGCGGGGGGACTTCTTCATGGGTTAGTGAACTAGAAGAAGTGTGGATATATAAAATGGTACTGTCATGTGGATTTTACGAGCCCATGACAGTTCATGCTCGTTGTTGCTTTCATATTTACGGAGTCTGAAAGCAAATAAGAAGGCTCTGAAGTAATGAAATGGTACTGTCATGTGGATTTTGCGAGCCCATGACAGTTCATGCTCGTGGTTGCTTTCAATTTTAAGGAGTCTGAAAGCAAATAAGAAAAATAGGAATTGATGGAATGAAATGGTACTGTCATGTGGATTTTGCGAGCCCATGACAGTTCATGCTCGTGGTTGCTTTCAATTTTAAGGAGTCTGAAAGCAAATAAGAAGACTCTGTATTAATGGAATGGTACTGTCATGTGGATTTTGCGAGCCCGTGACAGTTCATGCTCGTGGTTGCTTTCAATTTTAAGGAGTCTGAAAGCAAATAAGAAGACTCTGTATTAATGGAATGGGACTGTCATGGGGATTTTGCGAGCCCGTGACAGTTCATGCGCGTGGTTGCTTTCAATTTTAAGGAGTCTGAAAGCAAATAAGAAGACTCTGAATTAATGGCCAGGCAAGGAGGAAGTGTTCGATCAGGGAACATTTATGATGACCAGGACTGAGGGTGGGGGGGAACACTGGTGGGCCTCCTTGCGGGGTGAATGAATGGTGGAAAAATAACGAAACATTTGCAGTATGATAAGAGTGGATGGCTCATGTAAAAGTGTGAAATAATCCGATAATGGCCTTTGGCGCGCAAATCGATGCGGCAAGGTGTAGGGACGCAATGTTGAAATTGTACCAAGTGAGAGCGAGAAATGATCTCAAGCATCATCACGAGCTCGGAAAAAATGAATTCGGCGATATCAACAGTGTGAAAAATGGAGAAAGGCCGAAGTGGCGCGAAAATCGAGGCAACAAGGTGTCGAGGCACAATGTTGAAATTGTGCCAAGTGAGAGCGAGAAATGATCTCAAGCATCATCACGAGCGCGGAAAAATGAATCCGGCGATATAAAAAGTGTTAAAAACGAAGAGCGGCCGAAGTGGCGTGCAAACCGAGGCGACTATTGGTATCAACAAAATGGGCAAAAATGATGTAGAAAAAATAATGCTACGAGGTGACCATCGTGACGGTCTCGTCGTGCTGATTCCAAAACTGTAGCTAGAGATGAATGGGACGTTGTTTCTGACGAATGGGGGGTGCATCAGGCCATGTGTTAATGTGGTGCTCTTTAATGGCAGGGTCAAGACTGGGCCTGTCATCCCAGGGATAATCCGAGGCAGTGAGAGCTTCGAGGATCTCCTTATCAGTACGGAAATTTTGTGTCGTCAAATCGGTTGACGAGGGAGTAGGGGCGGAAGAAATCATATAAATGGTATAAATCTCTTCGGAAGAGGAAGAGACCGGGGAGTGGATTTCCTCAATGGTGAGTGGTGCCGTCTCAAGATCCAGATTGTTCATCTCAAAGAGAGCTGCTCTGTACTCGGGGAGATCGGGACAGTGAACGGTGTAATGCCCGTAAACACTGCATATGGCACAGGAGTGGTTAGTGCGCAGGGATTTGTCGCGAGGCTTAGGGGTTGAGTCTAGATGGACAACCGGGATAGTGGGTTCGTCGTCAAGCGTTTGCATGTATTCCTGTAAAGCAGGTAAGTGAGGACATAGGTGAGTCGCATGGCCCAATTCGTCGCACAACGCGCATTTGGAAGGAGCATGAAACACAGTGGGGTTTTTTACTGTCTTAGGAGGTGGGACAACAGTGTAAGGTTGGGGGCCTCTGCCCCCAGTGGGTTTGGTAAGAAGAGGGGAGAGGTTCGTGGAGGATGACGGGGTAGCGACACCGAGAGGTGGTTGACTAGTAGTGACAATGGGTTGCACCGGTTGCAGGACGACATTTGGTGTCGGCGG
>LPNX010108458.1:760764-814110 GCA_001517045.1 Pseudotsuga menziesii
GCGGCTATGGGATGAAAAAGCACGGTTGGGAAGCAACTGGGAAAGTTCAAAGACGCGTCCAAGACGCAGGAAAATGGCCGACAGCGGCGGGCTGGTCGCAGGTTAGGGCCGGAAATGCGCGGTCGGGCCGCGACTGCGAAAGAAAAAAGTGCGGTTTCCGGCGGTCGAAAACGACAGCCGAAAGTATAGTACGGAAAAATTAAATTAAAAAAGACAGCGGAGTCGCCAAAACTGTTGCTAGGGTTTTCACCCTAGCTTGTGCGAATGAGCACCTACTAAGGAATATGGATTCCTTAGTAGCAGTTCAATGATGTATGAATTAAAAGCTATAACTGAAATAAAAATTAAATCTAAACATTCATGAAGCAAAACAGTAAAAAGTCAAGAACATAAAACAAAAAGCAGTAAATGGTAAATAATGAACTTTATTGATATTACCTCCAATGAGGAGGTTGATGGAGTCCGTTGCACTGGTCCGATGTTGGTGGCTTCGAGCTCCAAGCTGCTTCTTCTCCTTCTCCGGTGGTGGAAATGGGCCAAAAAGAATTCTCAATAGTGAAAGTAGCTTGATGGTAAGCTAGGGTTTCAGGAATAATTTCGGCAGAGGCAGGGTGCTTATGATTGTGGATCTTGAATAATGGGTCTCCATCACTTATTTATAAAACCATGTGGTTTAGGTCAGCTTTTTAGGGTTTCATCTATTTAGGGTTTCTTCTTTTTTCCTCATTATTTTATATTTTATATTCCTTTTTGGATATTTTTGGAGGAAAAAAGGATTTTATAGCCTTTCGGAGGCATTTTAAGCTTTTTGGTGACCTTTTAGATGGTTTTATGGGTTTTTGATGGAGATATGGTAGGAAAGTGGACAAATGAGCCATGTAATGGGGTAGATGAGGTAGTTAACCATTTTTGGGTGTTAACACCCCCATATGCAGAATCGCCAATAATGCCACAGCTAGAGATACAGTTAGCTATAGCATTGTGGATGATTTGGCCCAAATGCCAACCGCCATGTCCGCTCTTGAGGTACTTAAAACGTGCCCAATGCAGCGGAAATCCTTACTAGCCGCTCTAGGGGTGGTAGACCCCTTTGATTCCAAGCTGATCACCTTTGACACAGAGAATGGAGAGCCACACATGCCCTCCACTATCCCCTTCCAAATCCCGGTGTCCATTTGGAACTTGGTCATGCACCGATGCATAGTGGATGAGGGGGCATCCATGTGTGTCATGTCTACCTTGGTTTGGTAGAAGCTTGGATCACCAATTCTGCAACCGTCATCCATGACTCTGCGGGATTATGATGGACACCCCACTAAAGCCCAAGGAAACCTCCCCCATGTCCCCACCATGTTAGCCGAGAAGACAATAATGATCGACATCGAAGTTTTCAATGCTCAACTGGACTACAACCTGCTCCTTAGGAGGAGTTACATTTACATCATGCGAGTCGTCGCATCAACTGTCTTCCACCTCATGATGTTCCCCCATGAAGGGAAGATTGTGATGGTTGACCAAGTCACCTATCATGATCCGTAAGGGTTAATAGCACCTGCCAATGTTATCCCTACCATCACCACCATTGAACCACAAGGGGAAATCACACATGCTAACGTCATCCCTGTAACAAACACTATGGTTGAAAACACACCAGCCTCCACACCATTGAATGTGGGCCCTAGGTTGTTTACCGATCCCACCATGATGTCTCCTTTCCTGTTGGTGTTACCACCATCAAAAAAAAAAAATTTGCGGACTTGTGCATGGTCTCATAAAGCATCTCTACACCAAAACAAAAATAACAGCCGCATCCCCAACCGCAACCACAACCGCAATTCCAATAGCAGCTGCACCATCACCCACAATAGTAGCATTACATGTAGTCACAACCATAACCTCACCCCCACATGTAACTAGCTGGGATTTATGTGGGCTCATCTCTAGTCCATACAATTCCCTTCCTCTTTCCCCCACCTGGTGTCATGAGCAAGCCAGTTATGGCCACCTAAATCCTACCCAACTTTATGTTGGGGATCCTGGTGTGGTATCTAGATCCACCAGCTCAACCAGTAATGCCCCAAGTTGTGTTAACTCCAATGCAACCTATTGCGGCTGAGTCCCACCCCCCTCCCGGTCTGCATAGGCCAACTGCCACACCCGCACCTGCACCACCCCAACCAAAAAGGGATAGGGGAAAGAACACCAAAGCCACCGTAGAACCACGATAATTTCCACCTTGTGCCGTCTGTTAACAACAGGGCCATCCAACTCAAGATTGCCCTGAAATCCCAGTGATCCGTGCACATCTGGATGCCATGGATACAAACAAAAACATCCCCATGGTTGAACTCCCAACCGTTCCAGTAGTAAAGAACAAGGCATTGAGGACAAACCATGCTTGCACCCTTTGTGGTTTGTATGGGAATTACTCCCACCATTTCCAAGACCTGCCTAAATTTCGAAAGGCTCTCGCTGACCTCCATCACCATTCCCTTGAGTCTGAGATCACCTTGATCGAAGAAGTTCACCCACCACCTCCTTTGTCAAACACCATGTCCATTTACATGATGTCCAGTTCCCCCGACCAGCTCATCCCCATCTCCAATGACGGTCCATCAGACCTGTCACTTCGTTGCTTCAACAACAATGAGGGGATACTTGATGCTCTAACCACCTTGGAATACCCATGAAATGACATGCACCATCGCTTGTTCTTCCTCTCGGAAGAGATGGTGTCACAGTCTGACCAGTTTTTTTATGGAGTCCAAAGATTTCATCCATGGGAAGGTTAACTGGTTCAAGAACCCAATACCAAGACTAGATGCCTTCAAAGAAGGGAACATGGCGAACATTTTTCCAACCATTAAGATCAACATCTCAACCAACTCTGAGATCATTGAAGAAATCCTGTTGGGGGCATCTTTCTCCCTGGAAGAGTTCGATGCCTACACTGCTCTCTTACAAGAATTCTGTGACATCTTCTCCTGGTCATACACTGAAATTCCCGGCTTAGATCCATCCATCGTGGAACACCACATCGACACATGGCCTGATGTGGCACTCGTCTGCCAGAAGCAACGACCCATCCATCCATCCAAAGTGGCTACGGTGAAAGCTGAGATAGAGAAGCTGTGCACAACCGGCTTCATTTATCCCATTGCATACACCACATGGGTTTCTAATCCTATTCCTGTGAACAAAAAACAGGGTACCATTCACATTTTCACAGAATTTTCACGATCTCAACAGGGCATGTCCCAAAGGAAACTTCCTCACCCCATTCATCGACCAAATCATCGATGCATCCGTCGGATATGAGGCCTTCTCCTTCATGGATGGTTTTTTCGGATACAACCAAATCCAAATCCGAAAAGAAGACTGTTAAAAAATGGCATTCACAACCCCCTGGGGCACACTCGCCTATCAAGTCATGCCCTTTGGCCTAAAAAATGCTGGATCCACCTTCCAGTGCGCCATGACACACTGCTTTCGTGATCTCGTACACATCATGTTGGTTTGTTTCGACAACCTCATTGCGTGGTTGCAAAACCACACATGACACAAAGACGACTTGCAACAAGTCCTCATGCGATGTCGCCAGTGCAGAATCCACTTGAACCCATCCAAGTGTGTTTTTTGTGTCCCCACGGACCATCTCCAAGGATTCATTGTGTCACACAAAGGAATGACTACTGATCCTAGGAAATTCCAAATGACTTTCCCCCTAACGTCACCCCTTTGAGTGACAGTGTTCTAAATTGTATTATAGTCTTTCCATTTTCTGTTTTACACATTTTTCCCAATTGAGTCTTATGTATCATTTCCTCTCAGTGCTTCAAATTGAGCACACCTCAAATCGATATATGGGAATCGTAGATGGAGCAAGTAGATGGTACCTGAACCTTACCTCAGCTGCATGGGTAATCTATTCCCCATCACATGAGTTGATCCTCGGCGACGGAATATGCATGGGCACAAAAACCAACAACCAAGCGGAGTATGGTGGTGTCAATGGTCTCTTGGCCTCTGCTCTACAATTAGGAATTCATCATCTCGATGTATTGTTAGAATACCAGTTGCTTGTTTCTCAACTGAACAAGCACTACCGAGTCCGCGATCCCTGCCTCTTTAGAAAGTACCTGCGCACTAAACACATGGTCAAAACATTTGAATTCATCACATTCACACATGTTCCCAGGAACCTCAATAGTGTCGCATATCAAATGGCTAACGATATTCTAAATTGGCACATCCATAACAGCATATAGGAAACATACAACCATAACATAATGCATAATCATGCCTAAAAATACACACGCAATGTAATAATACATCACATAGGCATTTGCATTCCACAACATAATAAAAAGACTCTCATAATAAAACCATAAAAGCGCATCCATGTGTGTCAAAAATATATATAGATATAAATCCATACGTCACATGTCGACAACATGTCCAATACAAAAAGGAGAAGCCACATATGCTTTCTCAACATGATATACATAAGCAACACAAAAACCCCTAAGGGCACCTATGCACTAAGGATCAACCCCACAAGGCTACTAATCTGATTTAGACCCATCATCTGAGTTGGACTCATCATCTTCCGAAGAAGACGAATCCAATGCAAGAACACCACCTCTCGTCATCTAGCGAAAGTGCTTGCATGCCACTGCCATCTTCCTCATCACCCCCATCAGCTCGGGAGGAAGATTGTGAACAACATCAATAAAGTTAGTGTTCAGGTGCTGCCAACCAACATCTGACACTCAATAGCCACCTCCTCCATGTACGGTACTATTCCATCCATATCCCGCTACCGCGTGCGAGAGTTCTTGGAAGGGGCCATCGCAGAAGCTGCTGCAGGAGGTACGGTAACAACCCGCCTCCAATGTCCAGGTGGCGGGCGAGGACCAACATCTACACACACAAATAAGGACACCATCAGTCCACATACATCAATATGAAAATCACTAACCAGCACAACTATACTATGCACAAATATGAACATAAGAACATCAAGCATACATACCAGCTGGTCCCCAAGCCTGACCAGGAGTTCGGGGCATCTCGGGATCTCCCTGGAAGTTCATACCTGCATACAGGTACACCTTGATCACCACAGGAAGTTGGAGCCACTGTTCCAACAACTCCTCCATGAAGAAGCGGCTCACTCTACTGCCACCCTCGCGAATCATCATCTGGCACCACCTATACATCCTCGGCTCCCGTAGACCACTATCCTCCACAGCCCGATGAGGACGAAGTGTAGGTACTTTCTCAAAGAAGAAAGCACATAGAAAGGAGCCAAAACAAAAACTAGCGCCACTAGTCTTCGACTTGTTCAACTGATACCAAACAGCCTGTAAGTACATCTGGCCCCATGCATAATATGTGCCACCAATGGCGTGCTTGACTAACTACAGCTGACCACCAAAAATATTGTGGCTCCCCGTGGAACCCAAGATGCACTGTAGTAAAGTCCCCACTGCCCTTGTGGACAACTCCTCGATGTCACACATTAGTATGTAAGAACCACGCACATACGCCATAGCGTAACAGTGCCGCTCACATAAATCCTCTAATGTCTCCCCCCAAGACAGTATAGGTGCCAAGTCACCAACGAATCCCAATATTGGGAGCCCAGTAATGAAGTACACATCCTCCAGTGTAATCTCAATACGGTGGCCTTGGAAGAGGAACACCTCCTCAGCAACATCCCAGAAACTAATCAAAGTTTGCATCAGAAAACCCAAGCTCCGCATAAGCGGAATCCTCATAAACTTCAGTAACCCATAGTAGGATAGTGTATCTCTAACACCCCCATCTCATAATGATGCTTCTCTTACTGGCTTGCAATCTCTCTCCCTCCATTTGATCTCCACCATCCTGTACAAGGCAAAAACCCTAATGTCAGACATCCCCATCATCAAAAAACCACCCAAAGAAGGCCAGGGCGCACTTATCTGAGAAAATGGAGCACCTAGGGTGCTCATAATGGCCCAACAGGTGCACCCAGGGCACACCTTTCCCTTTGAAATGAGCAACCTGGCTCACATGAAACCCCAAACAGCTCATGGGGGGCCTCTAGGTGGTCAAATTCAATAAATAATCCATCAAAATGAAGAGGTTCAGTGAGAGCTTTTACCTACAAGTCACGACTCGCGAAATCGTAGATCGAATCAAGAGAAATCAGCAAATGAAGAATTAGGGCCCACCTCTCCAACTCCATAATGAACAGTGACAATGACACTTCACCATGTGAACCCTCCCCTTTTATAGTCCCCATTTGACCTAATTTCTTTCGATCGACATAACAGGACCATACAGACTCTATTTGAGACGTCGTTCACGCCACTAGTTTTAGAATTCTTCCCTCTATCTAGTTGTGAGACTACTATCTCATGTTTAATTATTCAATTTTGGGACCATTTCCCACAAGTCACCTCAATTCACGAGCCATGACATCATGATGCGAGTGTTTACAGATCGGTACTCGTATCACACCGCCCTGTCGCAACTCATGCGAATGATCGGGCTGCCACCCGTTAAGGATTGTACTATACTTTTATTTTTGCATTTACTTTTTGTCTCTTTCACCACACCTTCTGTGGACATTTGTACCATCATCCACAAACACCTTTATTTTTCTTCCATATATTTGGAATAGAAGCGTCCTCGGGCCGCCGCCCGTCAAGGAATATAATTTTAGCTTTTATTTTATTTTTAACACATAGATTGTCTTTTCTTTTTTACCACACCATACGCGGACCTCTGGACCACTGTCCACAAAATGATTTCTTTTCTTGCACGTATTTGGCATATAAATTCCTCTGGACTTGTACTTACATCGCATGTAGTCAAGTCCGTCCACCTCAACACACACACATGCTCTCCTGACCTCTGTTTGAGAGCCACCTCGGTTTGCGTGCCTCTACTGCATTGTCTCGCAGGCCTCTGCTGTGATTTATCCCATGCATGTATTAGTATGTTTTAGAGCCTTCTGCTCCATCCATACTGCGTGGATGACCTTTGGACCTCTGTCCATCGTCCCGACATGGGGCACCACATGTGTCACCATCAGTTGACCACATTGGAGTTTTGTTTAAGCTCTTTTTTTGACTCCTTAAAACAATGAAAATATTGCCGAGCGCAAATGCTTCCTTTCCCACTCTCTAAAGTGTAGGAAAGGGCATCTACATCATCTCGTTTATCTCCTTTTGCAGACCATGTAGACCATTTCATGAAAAGGACCTCCTTGGCACACTCAATCCAAGATTGTTCCCCTCTGCATACTTTTGTGCTTTCTCGGGGAGAGGGGCTGCACTTTATGAAAAAGCTTACCACCCATTGTCATTAAGCTCTTTTCTAGCCATCTCAACAAGAAACGATTGCCGAGCAAACTTGGTTTCATTCATGCTCATAAAAGTATTTGAATGACCGTCCAGTCAGTGTAGGTTTAACCTTTTCCGGCCTGATTGGACTACCAATGGTAAATAAGTCTCTCATCCCCTCTAGGATGGGAGAGTTCTCCTATGTATACTTTTATCCTTTTTCAGGAATAGGAGACTACCAATGAAAAAGAGCCCCCATTGGAGTCTTCTTCGTGCTTTCAGACTCTCTAAAATTGAAAGCACCATTGAGCATTTACCTTCTCGGGCTCGCCAAAAATCCATGAGATCGTACCATAACGGTGTCCCTAGACACCACCCCATAGAAAATAGTTTGGCAGCATCCCCACATTGGGTCACCTTTGTTCAGAGTACTCTGTAATGTGTCTTCCTTGGATCCCATCAGTATCAAAAGTGTCCACCTCCTCCAAGTATTTCCCATCTGCAACGACATTCTTGGTATTACAGCTATGATCCCATTCCCTTGAGTCTGTTTCATTTGTTTCTTGGTCCACCCTACCATCATACTCTGAACAAAGGAAGTTTGAGTCTCCCATTCCCCCTTGCCCCTATGTAGTTTTTTTCCCCTTCCCTCTCCTTCCCCCCAATTTAGTGAGTCAGTCCGCAAATTGCTTCACACCTTTTGGTTATCCCTCTCACTCTTAGTCAAGGAAACATCATTACTTTGACTAGGGGAAAGTCTCCCTCTGTCGACGCCAACACACATATTCCAAAGGATAGACCCAGAGGTCCTTGTACCTTGGTTTCATTGACATCACTGATGAGTTCTTTGGACCACTTGAGAGGAGTCCTTAGTGCCTCCCGGGATGGTTGTTTCTCACGTGCTCGACTTCAACTCCATCATCGCACCATTGAGATTCATATAGGGTTTGTCAGGCATAGTACTTGGTTGAAGACCCCAGATGTCATCTGACTCTAGCACATCGGTGAGTCCACTCGAGGGATCTAAATAGGTTATGTCCCTTATGATTTTTGGGTTGCGTTGGAGATAGTGATCAGGAGCCCCAACAGTGCTTCTGTATACCTTTATGATTGATGCATCATACTTGTACCATAGAGACTCTGACTCTCAATTAGTGAGTCCATATAGCTATGTTCCATTCTAGATCCAGCATACCGTCAGTCATGAAGATTTAGAATTCCATGAGAATTCCATGGGTCCAATGTACCAGATCAGTATTGTATTTAGCCTCCCATGAGAGGCAAAAATCATTGTAACATCAGTTGTATATGATCGGCTCTTGTATTTTAGAGCATAGATCAAATGATTCTTTTGACATTGTCACGAGCATGGGAATTCCCACCTCGTCCATATACACGTCAAACATTTATTGTATCTCACCCATTTATGGGAAACAAATTAATACAAAACCAAAAGCCACCATGCCCCAGCCCCGAAAGCACCACCTCTCAACAGCAAATCCTATGATTCTCATCGGCCATACATTGAGCTCCTACCCTCACACATCAAGGGGCAATCTGTTAACCCAAAAATTCCCCACACAGCTATCTATGGCCTACACCACCCAAGGACACCATCTCACAATAGTCATTTCACTCCATAAGACCTTCCATTTGACCCCCACACCTCGAAAAGATCCCAAGGATGAAGAAAAGGGCTAAAAACCCCCAAAAAGATCCCAAAATAGACCCCCAGGAGATAAAGCCCTAAAAAATGGGCTAAAACCCTGAAAGTGGATGAAGTTAGGGTGGAAAGGGCTAAAGCCTTGACCAAGGGCTTAAAACCCTAAAACCCCTTGGAAAAACTATATAAGGAGGGTGGGGGGTCACTCTCAAAACACTCCTCATTTGCATATTGTTATGCTGCCCGTGGATGCTTTGAGACCTCTTTCTCTCAAACCACCCACTCTCCCTCTCCTCCATCTCCATCTCATCAAGCCATTTCTTCCCAACCAAGAGACAGGTGCTCCCATGAGCTAGGGCATGGTGGCCTATTTCCACCTAAGTGAGGTATAAATTCGTTTTATTCCTATTTATTTGCTTGTTTTTTTTTCTAATTGGTATTTCCATTTGCAAGTTTTCTCCATTGTAGCTTAGGTTTATTTTGTAGGTTTTGGAGGCGGAACCCTAACCTACTGTGTGCAGAGGGGTTCAAAAGTTCTTCATCTCCTCTTCTTTTCTATCATTTGCTCTTAGATGCATTTTAGAATAACTGCCATTTACTTGTCATTGCTTAGATTAGCTTAGTTTCAATTCGTAGCTCCATTTTACCATTTATCATTATGTTTTTTACTATTTTCTAAGGGTAGAAACCTACCCTTGTGCCCTTTAGGCACAAGGGAGCCATTTCTGCCCCTATAGTCAGGAGAAATTCTCACTACATGCCTTTCTTTCTGAATTTTTATTCAGGCTCCTCTATCCATAGTGTCCTTTTGTGTGAGATATGTATTTAATTTTCAACTCACGGATGGAGAAGAACTTTGGCAGCCTTGTACTCATATGGTTCAGTACTTTGTTTTGATAAATATTTCTTTCTTAGGATATTTTTTACTCTTATTTGTCTTTTGGATTTCAATTCTTTGCATGGGATCATCTATATATAATATACTGTTTACCTTGCTTCCTTTCCATGGGTCTTTTTTTGTCACCCCTAAGACATTTTTAAATGTGAGATGGATGGAGCCTCGAAATAGTATTCCAGACCTTTTGATCCTGAGTTATTTTACAAGGATTAAGTAGGACTTGAATGTGTTCATAGCCATTTAGGAAAACTGTTGAACTAGAAGAATTATTTTAGATAAATTAATAATACACAGTCTTATAATCAAGGATTATAGTTAATCCAGAATTCTGATGCTCTCCATGCAACCAAAAGTTTGCTTCTTTTATTGAAATCAATCAAAATCTAACTAAAACAAATAGAAATAAAATGAATAAAAAATAAACAACCAAATCAGTTTATTTATGTACAAGATAATCAAGAAAAATAAAGTTTGAGAACTAAACCCCTAATTGGTCTATTCTCTGCCCACCCCTGTAAATCTGACAACTTGTAAGTTGAGGGGCTAGGCTTGACTGCAAATTGAAAAAGGCCTACCCATTATCTAATTCTACTGGTCTTGAATTAAAAACTATATCTGAAACTAAATCTACTATTTTACAATCAATGTCATCAGGACGTGAAAATCGAAGAAGATCGGGCTGGGTGTCTAGTGTACTGCTAGCTTCTTTCACTAGGTAGTTTCTTCGTTCTAGCTCAATTAGATAATTTCCCAATACAAAATTCACTGGTTCATTTTTTTTCTTCCAATTGAGTAACATTGTGCTTCATGTGGGGCTCTCTTAATATTTTTATCTAATTTGGACTTCCCTTATGAGGAAACCACAGATGTGACCAGTGTGATGCAAAATAACCATTTAGCCTTCCTCACTAATCTTGATTCAAAACAAGTCCATAAACATCAGGTATGTCTGCTACTACAATATCAATGTACTGACATATCTTTTCATTTGTAGATAAGCGAATTAGAACATCTTCCATTTCCCCGACTACTTTCACATTAGTCCTGTCTAGCTGAGTAACCTGCCAGGCAGTTGGTTTAGGTTGTCCATTGAGCTTCTTCCAGACTGGCAGTGGCATAACATTGACTGCTGACCCTGAGTGTACTAAACAATTATGCACATTATGGTTTAAGATCTGTTGAGGCCTGGAAATTCGCAGGCAACAATACCAAGGGATTCTCCCCAATCAACGATCCCAACTAGCCCATGACTGTTTGGTGTAGGGAATCCATCCGGTTTGCAGTCTAGCTACCATAGGTCAAGTAACAAAAAACAAATGGTTTTACTGGTTGCGGCCCGGTCCACCGTATATATATATATTTTGTATTTTTTTTTACTTTAAGTATGATATGAAAGTGCCTATCTAAGATGAAAATTGATAAATAATGCAAGGGGTGGTCACAATGTGATTCGCAGGTTCTTACCTCTTGTCTTAGACTCTCTCACATCTAAATCACACACAACAAGAAAATATAACACAAACTAAGCTGTCCCTAGGGAGCAAGATATTAATTCATGAGTAATGTAATACTGTTCACATGTTACGATAAATCACAAATAGCTGTTCTTAGAATCAAAACACATAAACATGAATAAAGATATACATGACAAGATAGCTCATCAACCGTTAAACCCTCCATTACTCATAGTGGAAATTATCACAGAATAAACCAAAGAACATTCAGATAAGAACATAGGTTCAAAAATTTAGAACACTCACAGTTAATGAAACACAGTTGAAAACGAAACAGTTCCCCTTCAACATTGTTCATTTGATCACATTCGAACATTCCACACAGCACCTTCTCCAACAGGAAAAAATTGTAATTTCTTATTGTAAAATGAAGTAGTTCCTCTTACAACAAATGGTTCACAAGTTTCTCCCGTGCAAAAAATCCCCCATTCCCTCTAACTTTCCTATCTTTATACAAAAACAAAAAAACCTTTGGGTTGCCCCGCCACCTGGCCTTCCGGCTTCCCTGACCATTTTAATCTCACAGTTTTGTCAATTTGTCAGTGCTCATGATTTAGCCAATACGTTACATTTCAGATTTAGTCTTATGAGTACTTCATAAAACGAGACTAGTTCGGTAACTGCTGAACCTTTTCCAAGCCCAGGCCTCTATTGCTACCGATTCCTCTTTGTCTTTTATTTGCCTGTTGATCTCAGAACATCTATGCCTATCACTTTTCAGCCAACTTCCTTCTTCTTTGTCCTTCAACTATGTCTTCTTTGCAGCAGTAATCTAAAGAATCTCCTAAGTTCGTCTGCAATCAAACGCAAATTCATCATTAATTCAGGCTGCATCTTTTCAACAAATGTAAACCATACTAACAATAAAATTGATCATCAAAATGAGGATCTGTACTACGCTCCCATTGTGAAAACATTAAAATGATAGAAAATGTAACCTCCGCCGCCCATAAAATAGGGTAAAAACAGATACAGAATAGGAAGGAAAAAACTTCACCGGTGGGAAAAAATCACTAAAGCATCGGCAGGATAATTTAATTAACAGCTGCAATGGTAGGTTTCAGATGAACAATGAATTCTGCGAGACCATTAAGTCTATCGACATCGGAAGGCTAAAAACTAAAGCATCGGGTGGAAAAAACTCTTTGTCGGTGAAAGGAACGACATAACGTCGGGCGATTAGTGCGATACGTGGCCGCAATGGTGGAATACGAAAATATTATAGGATCTCCAGCCAATAAAACATATTGGTGAAAACCATAACAAAACCTTGGTGGGTGGAGCAGTTATACGGTGGACATTTAGTTTGCTCGGGAGCCATAGTGGTGGAAAGCAATCAGACTATGGCTTCCGACTTACATTCATAAAACTTTCCGATATAGCACAGAAACATCATGAAAATGTTAAGTGTTTGAAAAATATTAAGGTTGTGCAGCGGCTTAAAAAGTTGGTCTCAACTCCAAAACAGCGGCGTCATAGAAATCAAAAACCCCGACTCAAAACTCAAACAACCTCCGACAGTGCAAAGCAAGTCAAAATCATCACGGCATCGAAAAAGTCAAATCTATCTGTCAGAGCATTCATCGTTCGGCCTCCGCAACGGAGGCTCCGTAGGGAAATATGGCTCCAATGCATTGCTCAAATGATATCCGATCAACTAAATTGAAGAAATGTTAAGTTCCAAAATACTTTTGGCATGGGAAATGATGAAAAGTTTGTTTCACCTCCAAAACAACAGTGGACACGAGAAAAAGACTTCCGATACCAAAGAAAGAAATCATAGATCAAAGGACTATATTTTAAATCCAGCTTCAAATTCCACAACCCAAAGCAGTTTCAGACATAAGCAATTCTCCGAAAAGCATGAAAACAGTTGACCTCAAAACAATCCAAACTTGTAGTATAGGGAGGACAAAAACAGAGTTCATAGATTCAAGCAATTTTAGGCAAGATTAAAATTTAGAGGAGGGTCCAAAATTTCAAAAATTTGGGAAAACAGTTGCAGCTGCAACAATTGGCGACTACCTAGTGAGCCTAGATCTCTGGACAATTTTTTCCTTAAGTAATAGACTATTTGACAATAAAACCAACATGTTGAATTCTTCTAGATGTCTGGATTTTCGAAATGGAAAATGCATGTACTTGTAATCATTGATGATAGTCCAATTTAGGAGAATGGAAACCAAGACTTCCAAGTCAAGATAACTCTTTTGAGGCCAGGAAGATGAGATTCATTTATTACCTTCGTCTTTGGGTAGATTCGAGCTTGGACACCACAGGATTGTAACATATAGCAAACATAAATATTCATTTGTTTCTCATTCCCATGCCATTTTGCACTTTTTTGTGCTTCTTTGGACTTTTGTCCTTTGCACATGAGTGCTCCTGCATGCCTTTCTTTCTGAATTTTTATTCAGGCTCCTCTATACATAGTGTCCTTTTGTGTGAGAGATGTATTTAACTTTCAGCTCACGGATGGAGAAGAACTTTTGGTAATTTAGTACTTATATGGTTCAGTACTTTGTTTTGATACATATTTCTTTCATAGGAGTTTTTGACTCTTATTTTCCTTTTGGCATTCAATTCTTGGCATGGAATCAGTTATATATAATATATTGTTTACCCTGCTTCCTTTCCATGGGCCTTTTTCTATCACTCCCTAGGACATTTTTAAATGTGGGATGGATGGAGCTTTGAAATAGTATTCCAGACCTTTTGATCCTGCGTTATTTTACGAGGATTAGGTAGGACCTCAATGTGTTCATAGCCATTTAGGAAAACTGCTAAAATGGAAGAAATTCTTTCAGATAAAACAATAGTACACAGTCCTACAGTCAAGGAATTTATTACTCCACAACTCTGATGCTCTCCATGCAACCAAAAGTTTGCCTCTTTTTTATTGAAATCAATCAAAATCTAAACTAAAATAAATCAAAATAAACAGCCAAGTCAATTTATTTATGTACAAGATAAAAGAACAAAAACAAAAGTCAAGAAAAATAAGGCTTGAGAACTAAACCATTAACTGGTAAGTTCTCTTCCCACCCCTGTAAATCTTGCAATTTATAGGTTGAGGGGCCAAGTTTTTCTGCAATCTAGAAAGGGCCTACCCATAACTGTTGAAATTTTGAGTGTTTTCCTTTCTCATCATGAGGGTGATCCCATTTGAGAACTAGATCTCCCACTTCGAAATATTTTTTTCTAGCTTTGTGTTTATCAAATCATCTCTTTACTACCTCCTGTTGTTGTTTAAAATGTTCTTTGGCCCTAGATCTAGATTCCTATGCCTTCAATAGATTATGTATTCTTATCTATAGAACTTCATTATCTCATCCATTGGATTCCTGAGCTATTATGGAAGAGGGTAGCATGATATTGGGGGGTAGAATGGCCCCTTTTCCATAACCAAGGGTATTCGGGGACACTCCTAACAAAGTCTTGCGGGTGACCCTATTAGCCCAAAGATCATTTGGTAATGCTGAGTGCCAATTCCTTTGATTTTCTATCACCCTCTTTTTTAAAATCCTAATCAGATTCTTGTTTGTAGATTCAGCCAAACCATTTCCCTGTGGATAGTAATTAGCAGAGTAATGCAACTTAATTCCTTTCTCATGAGAAAATGAAGTTAATCTAATCGAGGAAAAGTAAGGAGCATTATCAAAAACTAAAGAAATTGGAACTCCAAACCTGGTCATAATATGATCTTGCAAGAAGTCCATGACTGCATCTTCATTTACTTTACACAACGGAACGGCTTTGACCCAACAAGTGAAGTAATCAGTTACCATCAAAATATATTTATGTTGCAAGGAATAATTTGGGTTTATCTCTCCAATGATTTCCATCCCCCACTGCTCAAAAGTTTCGGTTATCATTACAGGATTTAATGGTCCTGCTGCTTTAACTTGTCTTCGACCACACCTTTGACAAATGTCGCACTTTCTGACATGGGAATGTGAAAATTTGAATAGTGTGGGCCAATAATATCCAGCTCTGAGAATTTTATGAGCTGTAGTATCTCCGAAGAAATGTACTCCAGCAGGCCCATCATGTAAATCTATCATTACCTTCTTCGCATCTGATTTCTCTAAGCATCTACGAAGAACTCCATCATAATTCTTTCTAAATAATATTCCTTCAACAATTTGATATGAGGCTGATTTAAGATGCAGTGGTCTTCTTTGCTTAGAATTCCAATGCTCTGATAACAATCTCGCCTGAAGGTAATGCATAAGGTCTCGATACCAGGAGTCCGGAGCTATGAAAAGAGGACATACATCCATCAAATGTAACTTAGCTTCATTTTCCTAGCTCTTTTCTTCATTGTCTTTACTTCCAGTCATTAGTTTGCACAATCCCTGCCCTTTAACTATGGAAGGTGGCTTGAATTCTAGGTCATACTCTTGTAGAGCTATTACCCAGTTGCCTCTTCTTTCTCCTAACTCCTTTTGTACAAAAAGAGATCTCACAACTGGTTGTGGAATGATTACCTTTGTCCAGTTCTTTAGTATGTATGGCCTCAATTGTTTCACCGCTTTGAACACTGCGTAAGCTTTTTTATCCACAGCTAGGTAATTCAATTCAGCCCCTTGCAGACCAGTACTCATAAATGAGACGGGGAACTCATCTCCCCCATCTTCCTTCTGGCTAAGCACAACTGCTAGTGAATCATCAGATGCGAAAGTGTACAAAACAAAATCTTTCTCAAAATCCATACTTTTGAGGGATGGTGCGTGCACAACAGCTGTTTTAATTTTACTAAATGCATTCTTCTCTACATCAGTCCACTTGACAATTTCTGCAAAGGTTTAACAATTTCCACGAAATCTAGCACAAACCTTCGCACGAAGTTTATTATCCCCATAAATGATTGCATGCCTTTTTTTATTATGGGGTAGAGGAATCTGTTCGATAGATTTGATCCCGTCTAGGTTTATGGAGATCCCTTTCTTAGATACCACGTGGCCCAACAACTTACCTTCGGTAACAGAAAACACACACTTTTTGGGGTTTAGTGATATACCATATTTTCGGCAGTGTTCAAAAATATTCTTTAGATGAAATGCGTGTTCCTCTCTTTTCTTTGAGAATATCGTGATGTCATAGAGATATACTACAACAATGTAGCCAATCAGACCGCGGAAAGCTATATCCATAGCCCTCTAAAAAGTAGCTCCAGTGTTTATGAGTCCAAAGGGCATCCTTCTATAAGCAAAAGTCCCCAACCTAGTTTTGAATGTCTTTTTAAGTCTGTCTTCTTCAGCTACTAGTACTTGATTGTAACCTGAGAATCCATCTAATAAAGAGAATAGTTCAGAACCTGAAACCATTTGCAATATCTACTCCATGGGTGGGATAGGATAATTGTCTTTATCTGAAGTGCGATTTATGTTTATGAAATCCACACATAGCCTGATTTCTCCAGATTTCTTCCTTACCGGTACCAGATTTGAAACCCATTCCGAGTGTCTAACCTTGAAGATAATTTTGGCATCCAATAGTTTATTAACTTCATTCTAGATTAAAGGTTCTAATTTTGGATGCATTTTCCTTAAAGGCTGCTGATAAGGTTTGATTCCATATCTGATAGGGATAACATGTTGGATTATATTGGTGTCATATGTCTTCAGATCTTCATACGTCTAGGAAAAACATCTTTGTTTTGTTTGAAAAGAATGATAAACTTATTCCTTTCACCCGGGGAGCAACATTTTCCCAAATTCACATATTTAGGCTCCATTTTAGTCCCCAAATTAATCAACTTGAACTGTAGAGATGAGCTATGAGTCTTCACATTCCCTGGTCTTCTAAATTACTTGTTTAAATCAAACATTCGTTCTAAAGTCCTGACTTCTTTACGAATAAAATTATCAAATTTTAGCTCGGCTTGATGTTCTTCATCGTCAATAATCGCCCCTTTGAAGGACTGTCTCATCATTTTTCAAGCATTCTATAATCTGTTGATCATCATCGAACACCTGTAGATTGGTAATCATATCTGGAATTGAATGCCTAAAAAGCAATTCAACAGAGCACCAATTATTAGAGGGCACAAGCCTTGGAGCTGAGGTGGCCAGCAAGTCAGCTGCTGCATTCTTAAGTATTGGAATCAATACAATGTTAAATGCATTAAAACATTTAAGTAAATCCCATACTTCATTTTGATAAGCTTTTAAATGAGGAGAAATGCAATGTATTTGATTTCGATTTTTTTTTACAATTATTTCAAAATCCCCAAATGCCTTCAGATTTTTTACCTTTAATTCAATTTCTTTTCTTATTCCCTGAACTAGTGCTTCATATTCTGATGTGTTATTGGTACATTCAAACTCTAACCTACATGAAAGAAAATGTTTGTTCTTCTTAGGTTCAATCAAGACACAGTCGGCTCCTGACCCCACTAAAGTTTTAGAACCATCAAAGAAAAGCGTCCAAAAATCGCTAACTACTACTGTGTGAGAATTAACATCTACATCTACAGCTAATTCTACTTTTTTACAATCAATTTCATAAGCCTGTGAAAACCGAAGAAGATCAAACTGAGCATCTGATGTATCGTTGGCTTCTTCCGCTTGATAGTTTCCCGGTTCTAGCTCAATAAAGTAATTTCCCAAAACAGAATCCACTGGCTCATTTTTACCTTTGCACTGAGTAACATTGTGTTTCATGTGGGGCTCCCTCAAAACCTTAATTTGATTTGGGATTCCTTTATATGGTAGCCATAGATGTGACCAATCCGAGGAAAAATATTCATTCGGCTTTGTCGACCAATCTTTGCTCAAGACAAATTCATAAGATTTTGGTATGTTAGCCACCACAATATCAATGGATTGATACACCTTATTATTTGAATATAAGTGAATGAGAACATCCTACAATTCCCCAATTACCTTCACATTCGTTTTATCCAACTGAACAACCCTCCAGGTAGATGGTTTAGGTTTCCCATTTATATTTTTACAGACCGACAGGGGCATGACGTTGATTGATTCCCCCGAGTCTACTAGGCAGTTATGCACATTGTGGTTGAAAATTTCAAAAGTAAAGAGAAAAGTTGGATTCTTGCTTTTAGGCTTACCTCCCATACTTGCTTCACCAATTTCTTCTTCTTGGGGATGATTGTCAGTGGGAAGCCTCTCCTCTGATACTTCAAGTGCTTTCAATAGCTTTTCTTTCTACTGCGGCACATTGCACATTTCAAATAATGAGATGTTTTCTCTTACCTTTTTGATATCCTCCACAATGTCATAATCCATCTTATGTTCTGTGATATTTGATTTAACATTATTTATTTTTTCTTCATTGGGCTTAGTAGACATGTTGGTCTGTCTAGGATTTTGACTGGTGATGGTAAATTCTGGAATTTTATTAGTTGGGGAGTTATTTTGAAATTTCTTAACATTCTTTTGAAGTCTTTTGATCTTCAGGAGCTTAATACTATTTTCCTTAATCAACCCCTGGCTTCTCTTCGTTACGTTTGTTTCCACAATGCCCTCATGTCTTAGATCCTTTTCCTCCTTGTCATCAAACAACGATAGACAGTCCCATAAAACCATGGCCTCATCCTCTGGTTTTTTTGTTGATGTATTGCTGTCTTTCCCTTATTCATCATTATCTTTAGTTAATTTGGAATCCAACAACTGATTCATAACCAACGTCATTGAATTTATCCATTGAGGAAAATTCTTTTCAGAATGGGGTTGTTGGTGGAAAGTGCAAAAGTTATCCATTCCTACCTCCGTTAAGTTCATAGATGCAGGGCTATGCGGAGGGGGTTGGGATTGATTATTATCTTCCCTTTTCTTGTAATAAGGCTTATAGAACTTTTGGGTACCTTTTCCTTTTCCAAGTCTATGATTATGTTGGAGAGCTTCTGCATCATCTTTGCCATTCCTTCGAAATCTGGAGATTGCTCCTCTTTAGGCTTAGTAAATAACAAATCTTTCCTCCCAACATTTTTTTCTCCTGACCGTTCAGGATAATCCTTGATACTTTCTTTTTTGGCCTCTACTCTCTCCGCTTCTTCATAAGTCTCTACTAGCATAGGTTTGGCCTTCATTTTGGAAAACACGGCCAACTCTGGTCCTAGAGCTGAGGTATAATATTCAATCAGGACTTTATCTGAGGGTTTGTCAGCTTCAGAAAAATTCTTAAGACAGGCCACGATTCTTTGGGTAAAACTATGCACCTTCTCTTTTCTTTATTTCTTTAAGGCCCAAATTCCTTTCATGAGAGCTGCATAAGTTTTTTTGGTTGCATACTTACTTCTAAAAATCCTTTCAAAGGTATCCTAGTCTGGGATAGACTTTGTAGGAAAACTGAAATACCATGATGCTGCTGCTCCTTTAAGGGTGTGTGGGAAAAGTATGCAAACTACATCCTCATGCTCCCCAGCCCTTAATCCTTCTACTGCCAAATAAAAAATTTGTAAATGGTCATCTACTAGCATCTTCTCATTTGGATCAAACTTGGGCAGCATCTTCTCAAAATCTTGAGGTAAGTCATGCAATGGAGGTATTAAGTTCAAGGGTGATCTGGCTTTCCAAGACGGTGGTGGATTTGGTGGGTTGGGTGGCTGATTTACGTTTATGCCTGCCATGAGTCTGGGTGGAGAGTGAGGTGGTGAATGAACAAGAGTACGGATAGGTGAACAGTAAGGTGTCTCTAGGCCTACTTGATTCAAAGGATGAATCACCTCCTGTAAGGATGTTTCTACCAGTTCTTCAAAATCTCCAACCAACACTGAGTCTTCCAATATAGGACCATCTCTCTTTTTATATTCACTTCTAGGAAAGTCAGGGATAATTGGTAATCCTAGAATATTCTTCACATATTCCCTAGTGTGTCTTCTCAGATCATTAACTACTTCGTTGTCCACATAATACAAATGCTCTTTACCCTTTTTGTTCAGGAATTGGATTGGGAAACAAACTGCTTTCTGAACTATCACCAGTGAAATAATCTCGAGAAAACGGGTTTCCTCGGCCAACCATACACTGGCGTCCCTCCTTCTAGCACCAGAAACTATTGAGGCCTAGAAATTCGTAGGCAACAACAGCAAGGGATTCTCCCCAGTCAACATTCCCGAATATCCCGTGACTGTTTGGTGTAGGGAATCCGTCCAGTTTGCGGTCTGACTACCATAGGTCAAGCAACAAAAAACAAAGGATTTTACTGGTTGCGGCCTGGTCCACCGTATATATTTTTTTGTATTTTTTTTACTTTAAGTATGATATGAAAGTGCATATCTAAGATGCAAATTGATAAAGAATGCAAGGAGTGGTCACAATGTGATGGGCAGGTTCTTACCTCTTGTCTTAGACTCTCTTGCATCTAAATCACACACAACTAGAAAACAAAACACTAACTAAGCGTTCCCTAGGGAGCAAGATATTAATTCATGAGTAATGTAATATTGTTCACATGTTACGATAAATCATATATAGTTGTTCTTAGAATCAAAACACATAAACATGAATAAAGATATACATGACAAGATAGCTCATCAACCTTTAAACCCTCCATTACTCATAGTGGAAATTATCACAGAATAAACCAGAGAACATTTAGATAAGAACATAGGTTCAAAAAGTTAGAACACTCTCACAGTTAATGAAACACAGTTGAAAATGAAATAGTTCCCCTTCAACATTGTTCATTTGATCACATTTGAACATTCCACACAGCACCTTCTCCAACAGGCAAAATTTGTAATTTCTTATTGTAAAACAAAGTAGTTCCTCTTACAACAAATGGTTCACAAGTTTCTCCTAGGGAAAAAATCCCCCATTCCCTCTAACTTCCTATCTTTATACAAAAACAACAAAACCTTTGGGTTGCCCCACCCCCTGACCTTCCGGCTTCCCCGACCGTTTTAATCTCACAGTTTTGTCAGTTTGTCAGTGCTCATGATTTAGGCAATACGTTACATTTTGGATTAAGTCTTATGAGTACTTCATAAAATAGGACCAACTTGGTAATTGCTAAACCTTTTCCAAGCTCGGGCCTCTGTTGCTATCAATTCTACTTTGTCTTTTAGTTTCCCGTTGATCTCAGAACATCTCTGCCTATCACTTTTCAGCCAACTTCCTTCTACTTTGTCCTTCAGCTATGTCTTGTTTGAAGCAGTAATCTAAATAATCTCCTAGGTCCGTCTCCAGTCAAATGAGAATTCATTATTAATTCAGGTTGCATCTTTTCAACAAATGTAAACCATACTAAAAATAAAATTGATCATCAAAATGAGGCCCTGTACTATGCTCCCATTGTGAAAACCTTAAAATGATAGAAAATGTAACCTCCACCGCCCATAAAATAGGGTAAAAAACAGATACATAACAGACGGGAAAAACCTTCACCGGCAGGAAAAAATCACTAAAGCATTGGCAGTATAGTTTAATTAATAGCCGCAATGGCAGGATTTAGACAGACAATGAATTCTATGAGACCATTAAGTCTATCAGTGTCGGAAGGATAAAAACTAAAGCATCAAACGGAAAAACTCTTTGTCGACAAAAGGAATGACATAACGTCGGGCGGTTAGTGCGATACGTAGCCATAATGGAGGAAGACAGAAATATTACGGGCTCCATGCCCATTAAAACATATAAAAAAAACCATAACAAAACCTCGGTGGGTGGAGCAGTTATACAGTGGACATTTAGTTCGCTTGGGAGTAGTAGTGGCGAAAAGCAATCCAACTATGGATTCCAACTTACATTCATAAAAAAATTTGATATGGTGCAGAAACATCATGAAAACGTTAAGTGTTTGGAAAATAAGGTTGTGCAGCGGCTTAAAAAGTCAGTCTCAACTCCAAAATAGTGGCATCATAGAGATCAAGACCCACGACTCAAATCTCAAACAACCTCTAATAGGGCAAAGCAAGTCAAAATCATCACAGCATCAAAAAATTCAAAGCTATCTGTCAGAACATTCATCGTTCAGCCTCCGCAACGGAGGCTCCGTAGGGAAATATGGCTCCAGTGCATTGCTCAAATGATCTTCGATCAACCAAACTAAAAAAATGTTAAGTTCCAAAAGACTTTTGGCATGGGCAGTGATGAAAAGTTTGTTTCACCTCCGAAACAGCGGTGGACACGAGAAAAATACTTACGATACCAAAGAAATAAATCACAGATCAAAGGACTATATTTTAAATCCAACTTCAAATTCCACAACCCAAAGCAGTTTCAGACATAAGCAATTCTCTGAAAGGCATGAAAACAGGTGACCTCAAAACAATCCAAACTTGTAGCAGAGGGAGGACAAAAACAGAGTTCATAGATTCAAGCAATTTTAGGCAAGATAAAAATTTAGAGGACGGTCCAAAATTTCAAAAATTTGGGAAAATAGTTGTAGCTACAACAATTGGCGACTACCTAGTGAGCCTAGATATTTGGATAATTTCTTCCTTAAGTAACAGACTGTTTGACAATAAAACCAACATGTTGAATTCTTCTAGATGTCCGGATTTCCCAAATGGCAAATACATGTACTTTTAATAATTGATGATAGTCCAATTTAGGAGAATGGAAACCTAGACTTCCAAGTCAAGATAACTCTTTTGAGGCCAGGAAGATGAGTTTCATTTATTACCTCTGTCTTCGGGTAGTTTCCAACTTGGACACCACGAGATTGTAACATATGGCAAATAGAAATATTCATTTGTTCCTCATTCCCATGCCATTTTGCACTTTTTTGTGCTTCTTTGGACTTTTGTCCTTTGCACATGAGTGCTCCTGCATGCCTTTATTTCTGAATTTTTATTCAACATCCTCTATCCATAGTGTCCTTTTGTGTGAGAGATGTATTTAACTTTTAGCTCACGGATGGAGAAGAAATTTTGGTAATTTAGTAGTTATATGGTTCAGTACTTTGTTTTGATACATATTTCTTTCATAGGATTTTTTGACTCTTATCTGCCTTTTGGCATTCAATTCTTGGCATGGGATCATTTATATATAATATATTGTTTACCCTGCTTCCTTTCCATGGGCCTTTTGCTGTCACTCCCCAGGACATTTTTAAATGTGGGATGGATGGACCCTTGAAATAGTATTCCAGACCTTTTGATCCTGAGTTATTTTAAAAGGATTAGGTAGGACTTCAATGTGTTCATAGCCATTCAGGAAAACTACTAAAATGGAAGAAATTCTTTCAGATAAAACAATAATACACAGTATTACAGTCAAGGACTTTAATTACTCTAGAACTCTGATGCTCTCCATGCAACCAAAATTTTGCCTCTTTTTTATTGAAATCAATCAAAATCTAAACTAAAATAAATCAAAATAAATAGCCAAGTCAATTTATTTATGTACAAGATAAAAGAACAAAAACAAAACTCAAGGAAAATAAGGTTTGAGAACTAAACCATTAACTGGTAAGTTCTCTTCCCACCCCTGTAAATCTTGCAATTTATAGGTTGAGGGGCCAAGTTTTGCTGTAATCTAGAAAGGGCCTACCCATAAATGTTGAAATTTCGTGTGTTTTCCTTTCTCATCATGAGGGTGATCCCATTTGAGAACCAGATATCCCACTTCAAAATATTTTGTTCTAGCTTTGTGTTTATCAAACCATCTCTTTACTACCTCCTGTTGTTGCTTAAAATGTTCTTTGGCCCTGGATCTAGATTCCTCTTCCTTCAACAAATTATGTATCCTTATCTGCAAAACTTCTTTATCTGATCCTCTAGATTCATGAGCTATTATGGAAGAGGGTAGCATGATATTGGGGGGTAGAATGGCCTCTTTTCCATAACCAAGGGTATTTGGGGACACTCCTAACAAAGTCTTGGGGGTGACCCTATTATCCCAAAAAGCATTTGGTAATGCTGAGTGCCAATTCCTCTGATTTTCTATCACCGTCTTTTTTAAAATACTAATCAGATTCTTGTTTGTAGATTCGGCCAAACCATTTCCCTGTGGATAGTAATTAGTAGAGTAATGCAACTTAATTCCTTTCTCATGAGAAAATGCAGTTAATCTAATCGAGGAAAAGTAAGTAGAATTATCGAAAACTAAAGAAATTGGAACTCCAAACCTGGTCATAATATGATCTTGCAAGAAGTCCATGACCGCATCTTCATTTACTTTACGCAACGAAATGGATTCGACCCAACGAGTGAAGTAATCAGTTTCCATCAGAATATATTTATGTTGCAAGGAATAATTTGGCTTTATCTCTCCAATGATGTCCATCCCCCACTGCTCAAAAGGTTCTGTTATCATTACAGGCTTTAATGGTCCTGCTACTTTAACTTGTCTTCCACCACACCTTTGACAAATGTCACACTTTTTGACACGGGCGTGTGCATATTTGAATAGTATGGGCTCTGAGAATTTTATGAGCTGTAGTAACTCTGAATAAATGTCCTCCAGCAGTCCCATCATGTAAATCTATCATTACCTTCTTTGCATCTTCTTTCTCTAAGCATCTAAGAAGAACTCCATCATAATTCTTTCTGAATAATATTCCTTCAAAAATTTGATATGAGGTTGATTTAAGATGCGGTGCTATTCTTTGCTTAGAATTCCAATGCTCTGGTAACAATCTCACCTGAAGGTAATGCACAAGGTCTCGATACCAGGAGTCCGGAGCTGTGAAAAGAGGACATACATCCATCAAATGTAACTCAACTTCGTTTTCCCAACTCTTTTCTTCATTGTCTTTACTTCTAGTCATTAGTTTACATAATCCCTACCCTTTAGCTATGGAAGCTGGCTTCAATTCTAGGTCATACTCCTATAGAGATGTTACCTAGTTGGCTCTTCTTTCTCCGAACTCCTTTTGTACAAAAAGAGATCTCACAGCTGGGTGTGGAACGATTACCTTTGTCTGGTTCTTTAGTATGTATGGCCTCAATTGTTTCACCGCTTTGAAAACTCCATAAGCTTATTTATCCATAGCGAGGTAATTCAATTCATCCCCTTGTAGACCAGTACTCATAAAGGATATGGGGAACTCATCTCCCCCATCTTCCTTATGGGTAAGCACAGCTGCTAGTGAATCATCATATGCAAAAGTGTACAAAATAAAATCTTTCTCAAAATCCATACTTTTGAGGGATGGTGCATGCGCAACAGCTGTTTTAATTTTACTAATTGTATTCTTCTCTACATAAGTCCACTTGAATTTTACACTTTTCTTTACCATTTTCTGCAAAGGTTTAACAATTTGCACGAAATCTAGCACAAACCGTCGAACGAAGTTTATTGTCCCCATAAATGACTACATGCATTTTTTATTATGGGGTAGAGGAATCTGTTCGATAGCTTTGATCCTCTCTGGGTCTATGGAGATCCCTTTCTTAGATACCACAAGGCCCAACAACTTACCTTCAGTAATGGAAAACACGCACTTTTTGGGGTTTAGTGAGATACCATATTTTCGGCAGCGTTCAAAAATCTGCTTTAGATGAAATGCGTGTTCCTCTCTTTTCTTTGAGAATATCGTGATGTCGTCAATATATACTACAACACTGTGGCCAATTAGACTGCGGAAAGCTATATCCATAGCCCTCTGGAAAGTAGCTCCAACGTTTATGAGTCCAAAGGGCATCCTTCTGTAACCAAAATTCCCCCACCTAGTTCTGAATGTTGTTTTAAGTCTATCTTCTTCAGCTACTAGTACTAGATTGTAGCCTAAGAATCCATTTAATAAAGAGAATAGTTTAGAACCCAAAACCATTTGCAATATCTACTCCATGGGTGGGACAGGATAATTGTCTTTATCTGAAGCACGATTTAAGTTTCTAAAATCCACACATAGCCTGATTTCTCTATATTTCTTCCTTATCGGTACCAAATTTGAAACCCATTCTGAGTGTTTAACCTTGAAGATAACTTTGGCATCCAATAGTTTCTTAACATAATTCTGGATTAAAGGTTCTAATTTTGGATTCATTTTCCTTAAAGGCTACTGATAAGGTTTGATTCTAGATCTGATAGTAATAACATGTTGGATTATATTGGTGTCATATGTCTTCAGATATTCATACATCCAAGCAAAAACATCTTTTTATTGTTTGAAAAGAATGATAAACTTATTCCTTTCACCCGGGGAGCAACATTTTCCCAAATTCACATATTTAGGCTCCATTTTAGTCCCCAAATTGATCAACTCAAACTATAGAGATGAGCTATGAGCCTTCACATTCGCTGGTCTTCTAAATTTCTTGTTTAAATCAAACATTCATTCTAAATTCCCAATTCCTTCAAGAATAAAATTATCAAATTTTAGCTCGGCTTGATGTTCTTCATCGTTAATAATATCCCCTTTGAAGGTCTTGTCATTTGTCAAGCATTCTATAATCTGTTGATCATCATTGAACACTCATAAATTGGTAATCATATCTGGAACTGAAGTCCTGAAAAGCAATTCAACAAAGCACCGATTATTAGAGGGCACAAGCCTTAAAGCTGAGGTGGTCAGCAAGTCAGCTGATGCATTCTTAAGTCTTGGAATCGATACAATGTTAAATGCATTAAAACATTTAAGTAAATCCCATACTTCATTTTGATAAGCTTTTAAATGAGGAGAAATGCAACGTATTTGATTTTGAATTTGTTTTACAATTATTTCAAAATACCCAAACGCCTTCACATTTTTTACCTTTAATTCAATTGCTTTTATTATTCCCTGAACTAGTGCTTCATATTCAGCTGTGTTATTGGTACATTCAAACTCTAACCTACATGAAAGAAAATGTTTGTTCTTCTTAGGGTCAATCAGGACACAGTCGGCTCCTGACCCCTCTAAAGTTTTAGAACCATCAAAGAAAAGCGTCCTAAAATCGCTAACTACTACTGTGTGAGAATTAACATCTACATCTATAGCTAATTCTACTATTTTACAATCAATTTCATCAGCCTATGAAAACCGAAGGAGATCAGGCTGAGCATCTGATGTATCGCTGGCTTCTTCCGCTTGATAGTTTCCTGGTTCTAGCTCAATAAAGTAATTTCCCAAAACAGAATCCACTGGCTCATTTTTACCTTTGCACTGAGTAACATTGTGTTTCATGTGGGGCTCCCTCAAAACCTTAATTTGATTTGGGCTTCCTTTATATGGTAGCCATAGATGTGACCAATCCGAGGAAAAATATTCATTCGGCTTTGTCGACCAATCTTTGCTCAAGACAAATTCATAAGCTTTTGGTATGTTAGCCACCACAATATCAATGGATTGATACACCTTATTATTTGAAGATAAGTGAATGAGAACATCCTCCAATTCCCCAATTACCTTCGCATTCGTTCTATCCAACTGAACAACCCTCCAGGTAGATGGTTTAGGTTTCCCATTTATATTTTTACAAACCGACAGGGGCATGACGTTGATTGATTCCCCCGAGTCTACTAGGCAGTTATGCACATTGTGGTTGAAAATTTCAAAAGTAAGGAGAAAAGGTGGATTCTTGCTTTTAGGCTTACCTCCCATACTTGCTTCACCAATTTCTTCTTCTTGGGGCTGATTGTGAGTGGGCAGCCTCTCCTCTGATACTTCAAGTGCTTTCAATAGATTTTATTTCTATTGTGGCACATTGCACATTTCAAATAATGAGATGTTTTCCCTTACCTTTTTTATATCCTCCACAATGTCATAATCCATCTTATGTTCTGTGAGATTTGATTTTACATTATTTATTTTTTCTTCATTGGGCTTAGTAGACATGTTGATCTGTCTAGGATTTTGACTGGTGATGGTAAATTCTAGAATTTTATTAGTTGGGGAGTTGTTTTGAAATTTCTTAACATTCTTTTGAAGTCTTTTGATCTTTGGGAGCATAAGACTATTTTCCTTAATCAACCCTTGGATTCTTGTCCTTATGTTTGTTTCCATGATTCCCTTGTGTCTCAAATCCTTTTCCTCCTTGTCATCAAACAACGATACAAAGTCCCATAAAACCATGGCCTCATCCTCCTTTTTTTTCTGTTAATGTATTTCTGTCTTTCCCTTCTTCATCATGATCTTCAGTTAATTTGGAATCCAACAGCTGATTCATAACCAACATCATTGAATTTATCCATTGAGGACAATTCTTTTCAGAATGGGGTTGTTGGTGGAAAGTGAAAAAGTTATCCATTCCTACCTCCATTAAGTTCATAGATGCAGGGCTGTGCAGAGGGGGTTGGGATTGATTGTTATCTTCCATTTTCTTGTAATAAGGCTTATATAACTTTTGGGATTCCTTTTCCTTTTCCAATTCTATGATTCTGTTGGAGAGCTTCTGCATCATCTTTTCCATTCCTTCGAAATCTGGTGATTTCTCCTCTTTAGGCTTAGTAAATAACAAAGCTTTCCTCCCAACATTTTTTTCTTCTGACCATTCAGGATAATCCTTGATACTTTATTTTTCGGCCTCTACTCTCTCCACTTCTTCATAAGTCTCTAATAGCGTAGGTTTGTCCTTCATTTTGGAAAACATGGCCAACTCGGTCCTAGAGCTAAGGTATAATATTCAATCAGGACTTTATCTGAGGGTTTGTCAGCTTCAAAAAAACTCTTAAGATAGGCCGCGAATCTTGGGTAAAACTATGCACCTTCTCTTGTCTTTCTTTCTTTAAGACGCACAGTCCTTTCATGAGAGTTTCATGAGTTTTTTGGGTTGCATACTTACTTCTAAAAATCCTTTCAAAGGTATCCCAGTCTGGGATAGACTTTGTAGGAAAACCAAAATACCATGATGTTGCTGCTCCTTTAAGGGTGTGTGGGAAAAGTATACAAACTACATCCTCATGCTCCCCAGCCTTTAATCCTTCTACTGCAAAATAAAAACTTTGTAAATGGTCATCTACTAGCATCTTCTCATTTGGATCAAACTTGGGCAGCATCTTCTCAAAATATTGAGCTAAGTCATGCAATGGAGGTATTAATTTCAAGGGTGATCTAGCTTTCCAAGACAGTGGTGGATTTGGTGGGTTGGATGGCTGATTTACATTTATGCCTGCCATGAGTCTGGGTGGAGAGTGAGGTGGTGAATGAACAGGAGTACGGATAGGTGAACAATAAGGTGTCTCTGGGCCCACTTGATTCAAAGGCTGAACCACCTCTTGTAAGGCTGTTTCTACCAGTTCTTCCAAATCTCCAACCAACACTGAGTCTTCCAATATAAGACCGTCTCTCTTTTTATATTCTCTTATGGGCAAGTCAGGGATAATTGGTAATCCTCCAATCTTCTTCACATATTCCGTAGTGTGTCTTCTCAGATCATTAACTACTTCGTTGTCCATAGAATACAAATGTTCTTTACCCTTCTGTTCAGGAATTGGATTGGGAAACAAACTATTTTTTGAACTATCACCGATGGAATAATCACGAGATAATGGGTTTCCTCGGCCAGCCTTACACTGGTGGACCTCCTTCTAGCACCATAAACTGTTGAGGCCTGTAAATTTGTAGGCAACAACAGCAAGGGATTCTCCCTAGTCAACATTCCCAACTATCCTGTGACTGTTTGGTGTAGGGAATCTGTCCGGTTTGCAGTCCGACTACCATAGGTCAAGCAACAAAAAACAAAGGATTTTACCGGTTGCGGCTCAGTCCACCGTATATATATATTTTTTGTATTTTTTTTAACTTTAAGTATGATATGTGAGTTCCTATATAAGATGCAAATTGATAAATAATGCAAGGAGTGGTCACAATGTGATGCGCAGGTTCTTACCTCTTGTCTAAGACTCTCTCGCATCTAAATCACACACAAATAGAAAATACAACACTAACTAAGCTGTCCCTAGGGAGAAAGATATTAATTCATGAGTAATGTAATATTGTTCCCATGTTACGATAAATCACAGATAGTTGTTCTTAGAATCAAAACACATAAAAATGAATAAAGATATACATGACAAGATAACTCATCAACCTTTAAAGCCTCCATTACTCATAGTGGAAATTATCACAAAATAAACCAGAGAACATTCAGATAAGAACATAGGTTCAAAAAGTTAGAACGCTCTCACAGTTGATGAAACACAGTTGAAAATAAAATAGTTCCCCTTCAACATTGTTCATTTGATCACATTCGAACATTCCACACAACACCTTCTCCAACAGGCAAAATTTGTAATTTCTTATTGTAAAACGAAGTAGTTCCTCTTACAACAAATGGTTCACAAGTTTCTCCTGGTGAAAAAATCCCCCATTCCCTCTAACTTTCCTATATTTATACAAAAACAACAAAACCTTTGGGTTTCCCCGCCCCGTGACCTTCCGACTTCCCCAATCGTTTTAATCTCACAGTTTTGTCAGTTTTTTAGTGCTCATGATTTAGGAAATACGTTACATTTTGGATTAAGTCTTATGAGTACTTCATAAAATGGGACCAACTCAGTAACTGCTGAACCTTTTCCAATCTTGGGCCTCTGTTGCTATTGATTCTTCTTTGTCTTTTATTTTCCCATTGATCTCAGAACATCTCTGCCTATCACTTTTCATCCAACTTCCTTCTGCTTTGTCCTTCATCTATGTCTTCTTTGCAGTAGTAATCTGAAGAATCTCCTAATTCCATCTGCTGTCAAATGAGAATTCATCATTAATTTGGCTTGCATATTTTCAACAAATGTAAACCATACTAACAATAAAAATGATCATTAATATGAGGCCCTGTACTGCACTCCCGTCGTGAAAACCTTAAAATTATATAAAATGTAACCTCCGCTCCCCATAAAACAGGGTAAAAAACAGCTACAGAACAGGTGGGAAAAACCTTCACCAAAGGGAAAAAATCACTAAAGCATCGATAGGACAGTTTAATTAACAGCTCCAATGGTGGGATTCAGATGGACAATGAATTCCGCAAGACCATTAATTCTATCAGCATCAGAAGGATAAAAACTAAAGCATCAAGCAGAAAAACTTGTTGTCGGTGAAAGGAACAACATAACGTCGGGCGGTTAGTGCGATACGCAGTCGCAATGGCAGAAGACGAAAAGATTACAGGCTCCGTGGCCAATAAACATATCGGCAAAAACCATAACAAAACCTCGGTGGGTGGAGTATTTATACATTGGACATTTAGTTCGCTTGGGAGCCGCAGTGGCGAAAAGAAATCAGACTATGGCTTCCGACTTACATTCATAAAACTTTTTGATGTGGCACAGAAACATCATGAAAATGTTAAGTGTTTAGAAAATATTAAGGATGTGTAGTGGCATAAAAATTCGGTCTCAACTCCAAAACAACAGTGTCATAGAGATCAAAAACCCCGACTCAATCTCAAACAACCTTTGACAGTGCAAAGAAAGTCAAAATCATCATGGCATCAGAAAAGTCAAAGCTATCTGTCAAAACATTCATCGTTCATCCTCCATAATGGAGGCGCCATAGGGAAATATGGCTCCGATGCATTGCTGAAATGATCTTCGATCAACCAAACTGAAAAAATGTTAATTTTCAAAAGACTTTTGGCATGGGCAACGATGAAAATTTTGTTTCACCTTCGAAACAGCGGCAGACACGAGAAAAAGAATTCTGATACCAAAGAAAGAAATCATAGATCAAAGGACTATATTTTAAATCCAAATTCAAATTCCACAACCCAAAGTAGTTTTAGACATAAGCAATTCTCCAAAAAGCATGAAAATAGTTGACCTCAAAACAATCCAAACTCGTAGCAGAGGGAGGAAAAAAACAGAGTTCATAGATTCAAGCAATTTTAGGCAAGATAAAAATTTAGAGGAGGGTCCAAAATTTCAAAAATTTGGGAAAACAGTTGTAGCTGCAACAAAATATCAAAATTTAAAAGGAATGGTGGGGTTTTAAACCTAGCCTTACCTCCCACACTTGCTTCAACAATTTCTTCTACAGGTTGGTTGTTAGTGGGAAGCTCTTTGTCTGGTACTTCAAGTGCTTTTAACAATCTTTCTTTCTGTTGAGGTACATTACACATTTCAAATAATGAAATATTTGCCTTAGCCCTTTTAATGTCCTCCACAATATCATACCCCATCTCAGGTGCTTTGAGATTTTCCTTGACATTATCAACTTTGTCTTCAATAGGCTTAACAAGCATGTTGACTTGTTTTGGATCTTGACTGGTAATGGTAAATTCAGGTATTTTATCATCTATGTTGTTCTTCTAAATTTTCTTTACATTCTCTTGAAGTCTCTTAATTTTCGGGAGTATTGAATTTTCTTTATTTAACAAACCTTGACTTCTTGTTGTCACATTTGTTTCTAATGTTTCTTCCTGTTTTAGTGATTCTTCCTCTTCGGTATCAAAAAGTGAGACACAGTCCCATAAAACTAAAGCATCCTCTTCTTGTTTTTCAGTGGGTTGATTATCAACTTCTGTTAGTTTGGAGTCCAATAGCTGATTCATTACTAATGTCATCGAATTTATCCATTAGGGACAATTTTTCTCAGAATGAGGTTGCTGATGAAAGGTGCAAAAATTATCCATACCTACCTCAGTTAAATTCATTGATGCAAGACTGTGTAGAGGAGGTTTAGATTGATTGTTGTCTTCTCTCTCTTTATAGTAAGGTTTGTATGCTTTATGAGCCTCCTTTTATTTTTCCAAATCTATCACTCTGTTAGATAGCTTCTGCATCATTTTCAACATTCCTTCAAAGTCATGTGATTGCTCATCCTTAGTCAATAATAAATCTCTTTTACCAAAAGTTTTTTCTCCCAACTGCTCAAGATAATCTTCTATGCTCTCTTTTTCAGCTTCTACTCTCTTAGCTTCTTCATAAGTTTCTGACAATGTAGGATTGACTGACATCTTGGCAAACATGGCTAATTCAGGCCCTAGAGCTGAAGTATAATACTCAATCTGAACTTTATCATATGGCTTATTAGTTGCAGAAAAATTCTTTATATAAGCAGCAAACCTTTGAGTGAAACTATGCACTTTTTCTTTTCTTTCTTTCTTTAAAGCGCATAACCCTTTCATTAGATCTACATGAGTTTTTTGGACCCCATATTTACTTTTTATCATTCTTTCAAATGTGTCCCAGTCTATGATTGAGTTTGCAGGCAGAGAAAAATACCATGAGGATGCTGCTCCTTTCAGTGTATGTGGAAACAATCTATAGACTAATCTTCATGTTCTCCAGCTCGTAGTCCTTCTATAGCCAAGTAAAATCTTTGCAAATGATCATCTACCAAAATATTTTCACTTGGGTCAAAATTAGGCAAAATTTTCTCAAAATCCTAAGGTAAGTCATGAAAAGGAGGTGCTAGGTTTAATGGTGATCTAGCCCTCCAAGCAGGTGGTGGATTTGGTGGGTTAGGTGGCTGATTTGCATTTACATTTGCCATGATTTCAACGGGAGAGTGAGGTGGTGAATGAACATGAGTATGAACAGGTGAACAGTAAGGTGTATTTGGTTCCAACTGATTCAGAGGTTGAACAAATTCATGTAAGGTTTTTTCTACCAGTTATTCAAAATCTTCAACCAACACTGCGTCTTCCAATATAGGGTGGTCTTTCTTCCGATATTCTCTTTTGGGTAAGACAGGAATAATTGGTAATCCTCCAATATTCTTCGCATAATCCCTAGTAAATCTTCTCAAATCGTCAACTACTTCATTATCAACAGAATACAGATGCTCTTTACCCTTTTCTTCCGGAGTTGGATTGGGAAACAAACTGCTTTCAGAACTGTCACCGGTGGAATAATCTTGAGAAAATGGGTTTCCTCAGCTAGCCATGCACTGGCTTCCCTCCTTCTAGTGCAAAACATGTTGATGCATGGAAATTCATAGGTAACAACGGCTAGGGATTCTCCCCAGTAAATGTTCCCAACTAGCCCGTTACTGTTTGGTATGGGGAATCTGTCCGGTTTACGGTCTGGCTACCGTAGGTCAAGTAACAAAATACAAGGTTTTACCAGTTATGGCTCGGTTCACCGTGTATATTTTAGTTTTTTGAATTTAAGTATGATATGCAAGTGCCTATCTAAGAATGCATATTGATAGAAAATACGAGGAGCGGTCACAATGTGATGCGCAGGTTCTTACCTCTTGTCTTAACTCACTCGCATCTAAATCACACACAACAAGAAACTAAAACTAACTACCTAACCTATCCCTAGGGAGCTATATTATCATTTATTAATGAGTAATGTATTTATGCGCATGAACATGAACATTAATAGATATATAAAAAACAAGATAGCTCATTGTTTATGAAAAGCCTTCATTACTCACTGTGGAAATTTCATAGAATAAACTAGAGTGCATTCATAACAAGCACATAGGTTCAAAGAGTTAGAATGATTTCACAGTTAATGGATGAAAGCTGAAAATGAAATAGTTCACATTCAAAAAATCCATAGCACAACATTTGAAATCTTCCACCAAGCTTTCTCCAACAGGAAACTTGTAATTCTTATTGCAAAAGGAAATAGTTATTCTTACAACATAATCTCACAAATCTATTTGGGAAAAAGTGCTTTATTACATCTAACTCTCCTATATTTATACAAAACAACAAAACCTTTGGGCTGCTCCTTGTGACCTTTGGGCTCCCCCCCAACCGTTTAATATCACAAATTTGTCTTTTAGTGAGTGATGTACAATATGTTATATTAAATTAAAATTTAATAGCACTTTTTATAAAGAGAGACTAGCTTGGTTGCTAATGAACTTTTCCCAAGCCTAGGCCTCTGCTACTATCGATCTGTTGAGATCTCAGACCCTTACTTTCTTCTTCTCTTTATTCATCTCTACTTCTTCATTTTATTTTCCTTTCTTCCTTGCTGCCTCCTTTCTTCTGCTTTGTCTTCTAGACATATATTCTCTACAGCAGCAATCACCCTCAATCCAAGCCACATCTAGACTAACTCGAAATCATGAAAGCATGAATCATAACAATGTAACTGCCAAATTTGAATGCTAAATTGTGCTCTTCATATAAAATAAACTTAGACTCGACCAAAACCCATGAAAACACCTCACCATCATCAAATAGAGTAAAAGAACACAAAAAGGGGGGAAAAACCTTCTCAGCGAGCAGAACTAATAAGCATCGAGCGAAAACAAAACTCTCATCGGTGGGTGGTAGCACTATATGCATCAGCAGGATAGTTCATGACGAAGCCGCAACGTCGAGAAACAAACAGGCTATGGCTTCCGTGATAAAATGAAAACGTTAGCGATCAGAGGTTCTAAAAACTACAAATCGATGAACTTAACACTAGGCATCTCCGCAGTGTCGACGAGACAAACAACAAGGCCTCCGAAATGGAGGCGTCACTTGAGACTAGAACTCTGACTATGATAAAACCAAAACATCGTAAGTCAAAAAGTAATTTTTTTTTGAAAAATAAACAAAGGAGATAAAAGCCCATCGGCAAAAAACATGACTTTCCATCGGGATGTTCATTAGTTAGCTTCCACAACGGCGGCTGCATAGAGAAGTATGGCCCCAATTCACTGTTCAAATGACTTCCGACAGCGAAAATGAAAACTCATCGCAAAGCAAAAGGTTTGAACCAACAAAACCACGGAATCAGCAAAAGTAAAACTATCCATCGGCGGCATAGAGAACTAATGCCCCGATTCATTGTTCAATTGACTTTTGGCAGCGATCATTGGCAAAATCAAAACAATTGTTAAGTACTCAAATAAACCGAAATGCTTTTCAGCTGGGTGACAAAAATATTAGTCCACTTCACCTCCGAAATAGTGGTGGCAAAGAGAACTAAAGCTCCAACTCAACATAAATAGACTTCTTATAACAATGAAGGAAATCATTCAGATCAAAAGGGCATCATTTTCAAATCAAACTTTAAACTCCACACTCAAAAGCATTAGCAAACAAAAATCAGTTTTCCGAGAAGTATGAAAACAGTTGACTTCAATTCCACTTCAAACAACCCAAATTTGTAGCAGAGGGAAAAAATAGAGTTTAGGAAACTATAATAAATCTAGGGAAGATAAAATCAAAAGGAGGGTCCAAAAATTTTCAAAAATTTCGGAAAAAAATTACAACTGCAACAAGTTGGTGTTCCTGTAACACCTATAGCACTATGTGGAGGTGTTCCATGTGCTCCTCTTTACTCATAGAGTAAACTAGGATGACGTCTATAAATACCAACACAAATTTATCCAAATATTTACTAAATATATTGTTCATAATACACATAAAGTTTGTGGGTGCATTGGTCAACCTAAACGACATTACTACAAACATGTAGTGACCGTACCTCGTATGAAAGGTAGTTTTGTGAATATCCTCATCATGAATCCGTACATGATCGTACCTGGATCGCAGGTTGATCTTTGTAAATATTTTGGCTCCTCCTAGTTGATCGAACAAGTCATCAATCCTAGGGAATGGCTATTAGTTCTTGATAGTCTTTTTTTAAGCTAACGGTAATCGATGCACATCCACATCATACCATCCTTCTTCTTTAAGAATAGTATCGGTGCTCCCCACGGGGACACACTTGGTCAGATATATCCTTTCTCTATCAATTCTTGCAACTGTAGTTTTATTTCCTTGAACTCTGTTGCACTCATGCGATAAGGGGCTTTTGAAGCTAGAATTGATACTGGTGTCAGTTTTATGGAAAAGTCTAAGTCTCGTTTTAGAGGTAATCCTGGGATTTCCTCATGAAATACGTCCTTTAAATATACAAGAACTAGAAATTCCTCTATGTGTTGTTCTCTTTTATTTCTTGGATGTTTACTGCAAACAACTTGCAGCCTTTCCTAATGCACTTTTTTTCTTGTAAAGAAGATAGTTTCCTTACTGAAACTTTATTCAGTATGCCTTGAATATTTACTTGATTCCCTTGGCTATCCATACATAAGATTGACTTGTGTAATAAATCAAGCATTGCATGGTGTTGTTCCAACCATTCCATGCCAATAAGTATATGTTATGATCCTAAGGGTACAATGTTTAGGTTTACTCTAGTAGGAAAACCATTCAGGTTTACCTCACAATTGTTAACTATTTCCTAAAAGTTTCATTTCATATCAGTGGATAATTGCACCAGCCAAGGTTTATCATGTTTAACTTTTCCTGGTTTACATACATCAACAATTTTATGCGATACATAGCTCTGGAAAGCACTAGGGTCAATCAATATTGAAATAGAAGTGTTTAAGATCTTACCTTCTATCTCAACCATGGTAGCCTGATGGTCTTCTTGTCTTCCATCCAAGGCTGTATAAATCTGTGGTGTTCCAGCTATGTCATCTACAGTTGGTTCTTCTTGTAAGTTGTGCAAGACCCCATTGGTCTTATTCTTACAGTCCCTGGCATAATGAGGCCCTTGATATTTTCAGCATTTAATTTGCAGGAGGGAAACATTGGCTCCCCCATTTATTGCTAGCTTGTTATCATTTGGATCTAGTACATATGGCTTTGTACCTGATATGTTGAAGTTCTTTTTGGTTGGAAAACCATTGTTCTGTTTTCTCTATAGTGGTGGGTTAAATCTTGGTTTGTGGTTATCGAAGAAGGTCTTAGACCTGTCTCTACTTTTGTTAAGTTTCTCTTTCCTCAAATGTCCATGCTCATAGAAAATCCTAGCTTTCTGTAAGGTGGTGTCAAATGTTTTAGGCATGTCAAATTCAATTCTCTCCCAAAATTTGAGAGGAATACATCATAAAAACTGTTGTATTTTTACTTTCTCTTCCTTGATGTAGGGTACATAATGCAGCAGATCAAAAAATCTGTTAATAAAAGAATCCATAGTCTCAGATCACATACGTAACTCATGAAACTCTTTCACTTTTCTGTCAAAAAATCTCTCTGACGTGTATTTCTTTTGAAAAATCTTGTGAAACTCACTCCGCCATATTTATCTTAACTCATATTTCTTGGTATACTTCAAGTCTCTCCACTGTCTAGCTCCTTTTCCATTTAAGTTATAGATGGTTGTACGAGATTTCATCTCACTAGAGTAGTTATGAACTCTGAAATATTTGCTCATTCCCAACAACCACTCTTCAACTTTTCCTCCTGTATTCATCTCTCCTTCATAGGTTGGGGATTTTATTTTTTGAAACTCTCCTTGATGATTGCCATCATTTCTCAGTTTCTTTCTGCATGGGGAAAGAGAATATTCACTAGAAAGACTGTGATAATCTCCTTCTAGAGGTTCAAGGGTATGCTCTTCTTTTCCTTTTTCTCTCAAGTTGCTTGTCCGTTTATGATAAAATTATTTCTTGAACCTATTTGTGGAATGAGTGGGTTTTTGCCACAAGATTCCTCCCATCATGTTTCGCAACAATGCTTCTTTAATTTCTTGCTAATCATTTTTTTCATTCAGGTCATCATCTCTGAAACTCAACAAGTCTGCTTGGAGACTTTGTATGGTTTTCATTATGTCAGAATTTAGTTCCACCACCATTTTTGCTTCTTGGGTGGGGGTATTCAACTTCCCTTTCCGGGTTTTATCTTCTTCTGTGTTCATGATCTGCACTGTTCTTTTAAAATCTTGTAATTGCAAATTTTTAATAAGAGGAAAAAATTTGGTTAGTTAACAAAATTTAAAAACATACTTTATTTTCCTTGCAACAAATGTTTGGTACACCCATTTGGTCTCTTAGTGTTGAAATTGGGCTCTGATACCACTTGTAATCTCCCCAAAATCTGAATTTTTTTTGTTAGGCTAGTCATTTACTGTCTCAACTCAACATTATTTATACTTACGCGGAATGTGTCATTCTTCGTTTACTATGTTGTATTGTGGTAAGATGTTCTTATGCCCTTCTTTCATATTTCCCAATGTGGTTATTAATGTACTGCTTATGTTGTCATGATGTTGCTTACTATCTTAATCGATGGTTACTCATTTATTTGTATACTAGTTATTTTGTTTATATATTCAGTGGTTGTAAAGTTCGATCATTGTTGTATAAACAATTCTGACTTAACTTGTTATTGAAAAAGGGGTGGAGTGGTGGAACTTGTTTCCCTTGCAAACACCTGACAGGTAACTGTTTTCTACTTGTCACTTCGGGGCTTACTTAGTTCTTATGAACTAATGCATTTATTTCCTTGTCATGTGCAGGTGCACTTGATAACAAAAAACTGCTTATAAAAGTGGAGCAAGACATACTCCTAGTTCGTCACTATCGCTTAGCTTGGGTGACGAGGGACTGATACTCCTATCCTAGTGACTACTATCACTGTTTTTAGTTGATATTTATACAATGCTAAATGTTTTGTTAGCCTATGTTGCATGGGTTACTATTATTGTTTTTACAGACTCTACGATAGTGACTTGATCACTGCTGCACTTATGCTTTACATGGCACACATTTATTATGGTATAAATGCTTTATAACTTGGTTCATTCTATAACCTAGTCTTGGTAAGCCTTGGTGTATGGTTTTAATATGGTATTGCTGTGGGGTTTTAAAACCTTAACCATAGTTCCCCATGGCATATTTCATATGTCATGGAATATGGCTTAAACCCTATGTATTCGATGCACTTATGAGGATTTTGTACAACACGTTGTTTGAAGAAGGTTTAAGGGGTGGCATGAACTACATGATTTCGGTTTGGAAATGCATTAATGGAGGAAAGGGTGGTGACATAAATGCACTTTGGAAAATGTGGCCCTCAAGCTTAGGGCTTGGGATCTTGCATTAGTTTTGTCATTCATAGCATGGTTGCGTGAGCTCTGCCTCTGCACTGTGTGGTGGTGTGAAGCTTCAAAGGTTTGGTTGTGATAGTAGGTATGTATCCATATTTGGTTTAACATCATTGTTGGTCTCTTCAGTTTGGTTTCAATGCGTACTCTTCATCATGGCCTTTATTTTGTGTTGCAGGTTGTAGGCTTGGAGGAAATCATGGGTTGTGGGTAGCCCTGAGTCAATGCCATAACCATTCTAGTAAGCCATGTTGTACAAGTCTAAAACTTATCCCTCTCTTGAATTATTGTTGTGATAGAGTTAAATCTCGTCGTGGGTTTGAATGTATGGGTGTGAAAAGAAATGGGTTGTCTGTAACTTCATTTGTATAGTATCATAGATGCATTTAGGATTGGGTTTTTTTCTTGTTGGGGTTTAGTTACTTCGAGATAGGACTTTAATGTACTTTGGGTTTTGTTTATGGATGCTCTACATAGTATTAATTCCTCGGTGAACATTCCCAGGCTATGTGAATTTTAATTTTGTGTACGTGTTGATGTATTTGTAACTTCGGAATGTATTCACTTGTATATCTTATATTGTACCCCCGATGTTCCTATCGGAAGAATCATTTGTATTTCATTGTACCCCAATGTTCCTATCGAGATAGTCATCAATATAATAAATTCATGTAAATTCATTGAGTTTAACCCTCCATTGTAGGTCGGGGCAATAGTCCCAACAATTGAGTTGAGGTTAACCCTCCTTGATCAAAGGAGCAAACTACCCACAGTTGAGGGGCACTAGGGTTATTAGACTCTTCTAAAGATGTTGGCCCTGGTAAGTAATTGTCAAGTCATAAATTTGTATAAATAGATAATGAGCCTCTCTATTTTACACACACACTCACTCAACTAGGGCGCATGAGTGAGAGAGGAAGTGCTCACACAAGTGAGAGAGAGAACAATTGTTGGAGATCATCTTTCTATCTTTGGGTCTTACTGCTACCATTGGTGCTCATTCTAAATTTGAGGAATTTGAGGGGTTTTCTCCTTTATGGTTTCCCCGATGAAAATATTTATGTCTCTTGTCTCTTGTGATTATTGTTGTGCATGTTATTCTCTCAGATAAGATCCTAGATCATATTTCTTAAATGATAAAAATCAAACATGATATCAGAGCTAAGATGAGAATAAGACATCGTGGAGATGCAGAAGCTAGGGATTCTTAATTTTTGGGTCTCTCTTCGCAATCCATCATCAAAATGAGACTATGCTAACTCTACATTGAAGGGTACATCTTTCTGTCGAAGCAGAATTTGATTCCATGCATTTTCTGTTTTTCCTGCAGGAAATTACTGATTTTCACAGAAGTGGAATTTTTTAGTGAGCCCTACATAGGATTTATCTCCTCCTCAAAATCGAAATTTAGAGACCAAGTTTGATATTTTTGATTGATTACAACTACAGGAAAGTCAAACCCTAGTTTGACCCTAGGCCTGAAAAATCGTAAAATACTAAAACTGGTAGTTTCGGTACATTCACTATATCTCGGTATTGAAGAAGTCTCAGGGGCCAAAATTTTCACAAGATGAATATGAAATATGGATGTACCTTGTGTAAACATTTCAACCTTATATTCGCTATATTCTAAGAGATATGATTCCTCCAAATCAGGGTTCCAGCCTCTTCCAGGATTCATCCCTAAACATGAAACCTAGGGATAATTTCTATATCTTGGGATACAAAGGTCCAAATTAAACTTATCAAGATGTTCAAGATAGGTCACTGAATTTAATTTTTTTGGTAAAATTTTCAAACCCCGAACGTGAAAGAGTGACATGTGTCAATCCGTACAAGTTCGCTATGTTGAACAATCCTAAAATACGTCACTTTGGGAAAACTCTCATAAGTCCCAATTGGTGAAGCCAATTCTAGTTAAACCTATGGTGATGGAAAGAGGACAGACAAGGTTACCTCAATATGAATTTTTAGATACATATGAGTATTACTATTAGAGATACCATAGAAACAATATCAATCATTTCTACAAAGGAAATTGAAAAACTAGGGCTTCCTGTTCTGGGAACTTCCCTCCATTGTTTTCAGAAAAGGAGTACATTGGATAGCTCGCCTTGAAGAGGCCCATGTTTCTATACAATTAGATCTAAAATATTCCAAAATTTGAAAATTATGGTTTCTCTAACAAACCCTAGATCAGTCAAATCCGGAACCAGGATGGACACCTCAAATCGGTAAGATCTAATCTTTTGTTATTTACATTTGAGGTTCTCATTTCAAAATGACCTATCACACTAGCTTGATGACAAGCTTGGTGAAGATGAAAAATTTTGAGCATGGAAGTATAAGTTTTCACTGGTTCTTGAAGAAAATGAATTGGACACCTACATAAGTAGAGAGGTTCCAGTTCCAGAGGGAGATAAGAGTAAGGCTAGAGACAAGAGAATCATCATCTTGTCCCTCATGTGTCATCCCTAAAGACACCAAAAGGAAGTGTTCGATTCCATGACGAAGCAATCGAAGAATAATAAGATACTATTATAACCACCTTAAATGGCCTCCCAGGATCACGAGATTCATTCATTTGAGGAATTTTTGCTAGAAAGAAGTGATTAGTTTCAGCAAACTCTGGGAAGAGTGCACACAAGAATACTCTCAGTTCATAATAAGAGAAAGAGAATATGGGAGAAACTGAAGATCAAGCTCTCATAATCCAAAGAAGTTCCCTCAAGCGATGAGGAATATGAAGAACTCAATTATTGAAGAACCTCTTATCCATCTTAAGCATTTGGATAAGAAATGATGTTGTTATGAATGAAGAAGATGATGAAGCTAAAAGAAGGAGTCTACCCATGAAACAAATAAACATAAGTATTCAATTGTCATTTCCTGATATTGTTTTGTTATGCATTTGTTTATATTCAATTGATGTATTATGCATGATAGAATGTTTGGATTAATGACAATATACTACTAAAATGCATGTGATGGGTAAGTATCTCATGGTGCTATACAACTCTCCATTGCTACTTATCTAGAATGAAACCTCTTTGCTAACATATTGGATTAGTGCACAATCTCAATGATGTATTGGTAGAGATGTAAGGCATCTAGAAAGTTTCTGTGAGATATGGATGAATGTTGTAATGGATAAATAAGTTGCATGCTTATATCTCTATGCATAAGAATTTTCCATTATGAATATTCCTTTTGAAATGTTTCTAACCATACAACTAGTGCATTGGACTTTTAGGAAAGATCGTGTACAATTGCCTACACAAAAAGAAGGATGAGACTCGTTCCGAAGAACAAGTGATGATAGTTCAAGAAAGAATCCAAGATGAATAATAATATGACGATAACTTCAAAGAAAGAAAGAGGCCTCAGAGATAGTCTAGTTATGTGACACTATTTAGAGACATCATTGATGCAAATCCTTCCAGCTATGAAGAAGTATCCAAGAAAAAAGGGAAGGAGAATGCTAGTTCAAGAAGAATTATGTCTAGGATGCAGTATCGAGACCTAAAGGGAAGTCCATAATGTCTTCCATATGGATCTACATGATCCAGCATGCAGTAGATGGAAACATCATGAGATACAAGGAAAGATTCATAGCGTCAGGCTTCTCACAGAAAGAAGGAATAGACTCCGAAGAGAAATTTGCAACCACTAGAAGTTAATACACATGACAGGAAGATTCATGTGTGAAAATTAAAGAAGGCCTTGTACGAGCTCAGAAGACACCCATGGGTGAGGAGCTTGAAGATCACCTAGAGTGATGAATATCTTAACCTTTGCTACAAGGTTGAATATGAAATCCTATAGAGAATGACAAGCTCACAGATGGATGCGAGAAGAACATTTTCAAGATAGAGGATCTTGGTATCCAGTGACTCTAGATGGATACATAGAATAATAGTAGTAAAGGAAGCTACTTGTCACTCCAGTATAGGATACATAGAGTATGAAAGGAAGAGGGAGAATGATGCTCCGCTTCAGAGGGAGTGACTTCAGAATATCTTGAGGTTCGACATGATATGATAGGATGGATAGCTTACCGATGAATATAGGATTACTGAGAAAAAAGTGGATTCCAATATTTACTTCAAGGTTGAAGGAAAAATACCAGTGATGCTCTTGTTATATGTCGATGACTTGTTCCTAACACAAAATAGGAACTCATTACATATGCAAGAAGGAGACTTGTTTTTGAGTTGGAGATGAAACACTTGGGTATGGGAATTACTTTCTAGGCATGGAGGTGTGGCAGAATATAGATGGAATCTCCCTTGGACAAGGAAAGTATGTAGTGGAGATCCTGAAGAGGTTCAGGATGATGGACTACAAGACCATGACCACACCTATGGAATCAAACCTGAATCTATTGAGTGATGCTTCATCATATTCGGTTGATGCCACAATTTATCGTCTGATGTTTTGTTCATTGATGTTCTTGACATATCCAAGACATGCGCACTTGGTTGCATAGCATGTAGTGAGGTACTTGAAGGGCACAGTTGAGTATGATACGAATCATAAAACTAACCCACATGGTTATGTTGATTTGGACTGGTAGCGCAACTGAGGAAAATAATGCATTGGGATGCTTCTTTAGTTTGAGATCTAGTATGGGCTATTGGTTTGGCAGGATGGAATCCTACACGGAACTGAGTACAATTGAGAGAGGAGTAGTGAAGCTCTAGTATGTGATCCAGATGGAGATCTCTCGAAAGAATAAGTTATAGAATATCCGATAAGACAAGTTATCTGAGCATAAAATCCTAGCGAAGCTCATAGGTTGCTCAGACGTAAACGGTCCTGTAGGTTGTCCTCGGATGTAATCAGTCTTGAAAAAGTTCACAAGTTATCCTTGTATGTAATAAGCCCTGATGTGATTCTATGCTATAAATGGCCAAATTCAAGTTCGATTACTTTAGGGGAAAGCATGGTGTTCTCTAGATCGAGGTTCCTTCTAAGGGGAAGTGATGAGTATGTGAGACCTTCTGACATGGTGGCAGGAGGGGCCTCCCATGGTCAGATGTAAGTGCAGAGCCCTTCTGACATGGTGGTAGGAGGGGCCTCCCATGGGTCAAATATAAGCATTGGGCCTTTCCTTGAATGGTAGATACCATGCCGGAGGATGTAAGTGCTTGGCCTTTCCTTGAATGGTAGATACCATGTTGGAGGATGTAAGTGTTGGGCCTTTCCTCAAATGATAGATACCATGTTAAAGGATTTAAGTGTTGGGACTTTCCTCGGATGGTAGATGGTGTGTCCTACCATGACGGAGGATGCAAGTGTTGATCCATTCTAACATGGGGGCAGGCTAGGCCATACCATGGTTAGATGTAAGTGATGAGCCATTCTGACATGGGGGCAGATTGGCCCCTCCCATGGTCATATGTAAGGGCTGAGCCCTTTTTGCATGGTGACAGGATGGGCCTTCCATGGTCATATTTAAGGGTTGGTCCATTCTAACATGGAGGAAATTTGGGCCCTCCCATGGTTAGATGTAAGGGTTAGTGTCATTCTGACATGGGGATAGGGTGGACCCTCCCATGGTTAGATGTAATGGTTGAGCCATTCTGACATGGGGGAAGTCTAGGCCCTCCCATGATCATATGTAAGGGCTGGGGCCATTCTAACATGGGGGTAGGCTAGGCCCTCCAATGGTCAGATGTAAGGCCTGGGCCTTTCTGACATCGTGGTGGATGTGTTCATCCCATGGTTAGATGTAAGTATTGGGAGAGCCTTTCTGACATGGTTCTTGGATGTGTACCTTCCATGGTTAGATATATGTGCTAAAGAAGATGAATACCTACATGGATTCTAGGCCTACAACTAGCATGAAAAAGGGTTGGCTCTGTATAACTTCCTATACTGAAAAGAATTGAGAGATATCATCAGTTGATCAAGATAACAGAAGCAGTGATGATGATGATCTAGTGATAATCAAGTGACGATACAACTTTGATGACGATCCAATGATGATTCAACTTTGATGATGATCCATAGAAGAAGACTTATGCTGATGAATTGTGTCAAGAGAATACCTTCCTAGTTAAGAGGGAGTGTTGATGTATTTGCAACATCGGAATGTATTCACTTGTATATCTTATATTGTACCCCGATTTTCCTTTTAGGAGAATCATTTTTATTTCATTGTACCCTGATGTTCCTATCGGGAGAGTCATTAATATAATAAATTCATGTAAAGTCATTGAGGTCAACCCTCCATTGTAAGTCAGGGAAATAGTTCCCACAATTGAGTTGAGGTTAACCCTCCTTGTTGATTAGGGGGGGAAAGTCCCCACATTTGAGGGGAACTAGGGTTATTAGACTCTCGTAAATATTTTGGCCATGGTAAGTAATTGTCAAGTCAAAAATTAGTATAAATAGAGAGTGAGCCTCTCTATTTTACACACACACTCACTCAATTGGGGTGCATTAGTCAGAGAGGAAGTGCTCACACAAGTGAGAGAAAGAACAACTATTGGAGATCATCTTTTTTTCTTTGGATTTTACTTCTTCCATTGGTGCTCATTCTATCTTTGAGGAAGTTGCGGGAGTTTCTCCTTTATGGTTTCCCCAAGGAAAATCTTTATGTCTCTTGTCTCTTGTGATTATTCTTGTGCATTTTATTCCCTTAGATAAGATCCTAGATCATATTTCTTAAACGATAAAAATATAACAGTATACTTGAGTACGACGACAACACCATTTCTTTCAATTGTGCCAGGACGGATTTATATGACTGTGTAATTCTTACTTTGTTTAAATGGATGGTACGTATAATGTCGCATGCCCCAATTTTGCAAAAATAATATTATCTTATTTGATTTTATTTAAAGACATTATGTTAAATTTTATGCTAAGTTGTAATTGATGACTCGGCAAAGTCAATGATGTTGAATGTATTTCTGAATATTTTAATTATAAATAAATAAAAGTGGAGATAACAGCTTAGGAGAGCTGTTAAAAGAGTGTTTACTAGTCAAGTTGGTGGAGGAGACTCGGTGGAGAGTAAATAGACATGTGGCAACATCCTCAAACACTTCCAACTGTTGTAGGTGGCAACCTCCCTACATTTGGGGTCATGATCCCCCAAGAAAGTGGGATCAGAGCAAGTGGCTCAATTAATGACAAAATGACCCAGAAGACCTAGGAAATCTTATAAAAATGCCCATTGAAGAGAGTTGAGGCTGCGCATTCTAGAGAAGTGATCATTCAGGTGAATGAACTTTAGAGAATTCAATGGCAAGGGAATTTGTGGAAAGAGTTTGAGGGGTTAAACTGCTGAGTGATCTAGTGTAGCTTTTTAGCTGAAGGATCTTACTGCTGTGTGCAGAATCATTCGGAGTCATTGGACTAGTTTATTGTTTGCTTGCTCCACCAGTTCTCAGCCAAGGAGACTAGGAACAGGCTCGGGGGTCCTAAGGAGACACTGTATGAGTGCTCTCTAGGAGTTGGTAGGGAGGAATGGTTTCCTAACGCTGTTGTTGTCCAACTTAATCAGGTTCTACAATATTTTTGTTTTACTGTGTTAAATGATAGAAAGTGAATCTGATTGTTATGTTAAATGTTTAGTTGCAAATATTAGAGTTAGTAATCTTATAGATATGTTAAAGAATGAACTTGAAATATATGTAAAATAATCATAACCTGTGTTTTTTCACATCTGGAAGGACCAGACCGTACTCCAGCACAGGAAGTGTATTTAAAATAGATGAAGGATATGATAGGAATCTGAAATGAATAGATGAATTATGCATTTCATAATATCAGAGTAATCTATTTCTATATGTAAGTTGTTATCAAAAAAGAACATTGACGTGCTATTTATATTTATTGTTTAAATCAGCTTGCTGATGTAAGTATGCTAGAAAATAAATAGCGATAACTCTTTACAGGTAGCAGGTTTATCATATTAATAAGTTATTCAAGTAGATAAGTTATTATTCTTACACGGTACTTTATTTTGTGATTAAAATCAAAATATGCAGGAGGGTAAAGTGTGAGATATATATATATATATATATATATATATACTTTTCCTTGTAATTAGATTTTTAACCTGTAGCAGAGGCAGTAGAAATGATTCAGACAAACCACTTTATTTTATTCTGCTAAGTAAAGATTTAAATCAGAAATACTTAGTTTATTTATTGTTAATAGTAATTGACTATATCCACAATTATTCAAACCTCAAGTAGAGTGTTATTATCATAATTAAATTCTAAAGAACAAACAAGTACAAAGTTTACGTACATCTTATCAAAGAACTTTAATAAACCCTATATGTATTTTATTAAATTAAAACAACTAAATTATGATAATAAATGTTTATTTATAAAAAGAAATATTTCTTTTAACCTATACAAACAAGTTATACTTGTAAAAGAAAATACAGAGTCGAAACCCTAATAACAAACAAAATAAGTAAATGACAATCATTTAAGTGATAATCCAATTATTTGGATTATTTATTATTAAACAACTAAACTATTATAAATTATTACAGTCCTTTAAGGGAAGTGAAAGGACAATTATAATAATATAACTAGAAATTCACACTATATACCTGTAACAATAAGTAAATCAATTAAACTAAGTAACTAAAGCTTAAAGAACAAATTGAAGAACTTATTTTACACAAGGGTTACCTACAGGAAACCCTAGCTTGAATTTCTGAGTGTGTAGGTAAATAATTGTATAATATGATGGAATAACAGTCTTTATCCATTAATAATATTCTTTAGGAAAAATAATCAATATACAGCAAAATTTCTATTTCACAGGCGAATAGGGTAAAAACCCTAGTTTACAAAGTCACCATAAGAGCTTAAAGATAAACTGAATCTAAGCTCAAAGGATAATCTTTATGCTTTAAAAGAAACTATGTATTGCTTGATAGGCCATAAAGGCTTTTAATATAAACATCGTACAAAAATGAGAAACAAACATTTACAAGTCATGGCTTGAGTCGGAGTTACCTTGTTGTAAGTGAGGGTTTAAACAAAAATCAAAACTAGTAAACTGAAGAACAACAATCCAAGACTAGGTAACAACCATGCCGTAAATTTTTCCAACTGGAAACTGTCCTCTAAGGACTGCATAAGCATGAAAATCCATTTGATAACCAAGTCTTACCCGTAGCCAGAGCGTCGGTCCTTTTGTGAAGTGTTTTCTGTCAAGGGTTATGCGAACTGTCACCTACAAAATGAAAATCAAAGTTCAATTAAAAACTTGCTTTCAGAACTAAATACTAAAAACAAAATGTAGTTTTAAAAAATATCAAATGCTTACATTACATGGAGGTGAAGGTTATGGAGCTACAAAGGACCAACAACACCACAACTAGTGTAACAAGAATCCAAACCTGCATACTCGCAGTGACAGAGACGATGGGGACTCATATACAAGCCACACTAATAGCAGTAGCAAGAACAAGCATGAGAAACGACCACAAAAGAACTAAACAACGAAGTTGGAGCTATCACCAACAAGCAAGGCGTGAAAATGAGACTCTCAAACCCTACGACGAGGGCAATGCTTTAACCAATAGTAAACAAATATTAATCTATATATGCAATGACAGACCATGGATGAACAAGAAGGAGCCACATAAAGGACATAAGCCTTATGCTACTAATCTCAACAAACCCTTATAGAGATAAAAACTCAAAGTACAAAGAATGAGTTATAAAACTGAATAGTGGATGCTGAAACAACTCAAATCAAGACTCGCAGCACAACTAGCAACCAAAAGGGTGTTGTGGCCGCCATGAGAATGGTTGCAGAGAAGACTGAAATCCTGAGAACCATGGAGGGAAATGACAAAGAGTAGGGTTACAAAGAATTTATATCTCTAATGCACAGATAGGAGAAGTCCACGTGCCCACTGGAAAAATTAAACAATGCATGGGTCGAGCTCTATAGTCACCTACATGCTAATAATTCACAATTATTTATATAATGATTCGTGAACAAATAATGCAGGAACTATATTGATCAATCATTTATAAATTTCATCATTCAAATAATATGTTTATAACATAATGTTGTTTGGGCGTTAGATAACAAGAAACCTCGGATCATTGACCAATCGAAGATATGGTAATCATATAGTTCTATACTATTATGATCGTTTATATTTGATTTATAAAATAGACCCTTTACTCTTAAACCAATCAGTTTAGGGTGGAAATGATTCCTCAAATCATTTACAAATGTCAATAATATAATGTGAACAATATGATTACCATGTTTATCCACGTTAAAATATAATAGCTATTTGTTTAATGTAAAGTCCAAGATGAAATGTGTAAAATCATAGAACAACTATATATTTCTATGTTTCTATATATATTATGGTCAACGCAAGGCTAGACTCCTCTAAACCCATAACTCTAGTGGAGTTTATGATAAAAGTTGATTAGCACAATAAATATTAGAATCATAAACTCTTTACAAGATCAATGTTGTTTAGACTTGTTTAGGAGCTTCAAATTAAATGGAAGAATTGTATGTTTATAAACATAATAATAATATATATATGTAAAACCAACGTTCGATTGCAAATAAACGATAAAGATGGCTAATATGGTAAAGAATATATCCAGAACTCTTTTACATAGTCTATTTGGGATTATACTTTAATAGTCATTGGTTGTTTCTCAACATGGCATTTTGCTGGTAAATTACCATGTCTTTATACTTAGTAGAATGATTTTATGCTTGCACAAAATAACTGGTGCTTAGCATAGGATAGAAGGTTGATATTTATAGAAACATCAACCTTAGAAGCTGTTGGTAGACAGTAACTTAATACAAGTAAAGTATTATAGGACAATAAAAATTTAAAATGGATTGATCCTTCTCGAGTCTATAATCAATAGAACCTCATGGTTTGACATAGATTTAAGAGATGTAGACAACATCATTTTCTTATGAAAAGACACTATCGTTTTTACACTAATCAACTTAACTATCAAAAGTTTACAGGCTATAAGTTTCCCTACAAAAGTTAAATATTGAATAACTTGATACTCAAATAAGTGGTATGGTAATGTATAATAACTCAAAGTACAATCAGTATAATGTTACAAGTAATGTGTATTAAAGTAGAAGTTATCAAGCAACTAAGATTACAAGTTTAGAGCCACAGAAAGTATTTTACTGTCGCTACGTACATTAAAGAAAGAAACTTAATCATCTAAACTTCATTTACAAGAACAACTGAAGAAAACAAACTGTTTTTACCTCACGAAAGTTCGTTTGAAATATAGTAGCTTATTTACTAAGCTTATTAATTGCAGTTAGAAATACTATTGGATACTTTATGAAATAAAAAACGTTACTTGATCATTCATACCTGTAAACCTGTAATAACAAGTAATCTTTCTGCGTTAGCATAAATGCTAAGTAATCCCAAGATTTCAAAGTCAGATTCCACCTACTGGTCATAAAGAAAGCTCATTAGTAAACTAAAATAAAACAATGCGCAAGTTAAACTTAATCTTGTTACAAAAAGGAAACTGTTGAGTTAACATAATTGAGATTATGTAATACTAATCTTTTAACTGTTTCTTTTATTTCTAACCTTTAGCTATTGGTAAACCACAGTTTCAACATTTTATGTTATCTCAAAATTTTAATTTCTTGTGAAAATTTGGGGTTTTGACATATAACATTTATATTTTGTGTGTGTTTATTGGTTGTTTCTATACATCATTTTCATACCGTCGAATCGTGGGTGTGATTCTTATTCGTTGGAATTAGTTAGATTCTATGTGAAATCAAAAATCTTGTTTAAGTTATTTATATGGATCCCTTAACTGTGGTGTTTGGCCTTTGGAGCCATATCGTAGATGGCAAATGGAATTCCTGCCATTAGAGATGCGACTATGTGTTGGTTGAATAATTATTGTTTTTATTTTTTGATTTGTGGTTAATGAATACTCTGTGTATAAGAGCCGTGGTTGTGGATGTAAACATTCAATGGGTGTCGATGCTATTCGCATACCATTAACAGGGTTGTAGTGTTGGTGTTGATGTTTAAATGTTTTGTTATGTATAGGTCGAGGGTCGTAGTTATAGTGTCTATTTCTATTTGGGTCTTTCAACCTCTATGTAGAGATTAGATATATTTCATTTATGAACTATGTATTTATAATAGCATGGTTTACTAGTTGAAATGCTACATCATGTGGTACAAATAATAACGAATCCTACAGGATTCGATATGGTGACTTGTAAATAAAAGGACTCAACAAGAATTGATCCTGGGTCACTATGGTTGTAAAGATTATTACTATATGGGTCTGTTTGGGAATAAATCCTATAGGAATTGATCTCGTGACCTTTGTTTATTTAAAAAGAGTTATGTGCAGCATTATGTTTTGAACTACTTTGTTAGAACTTTCGTTATGGCATACGATTTTCATAGATTTAGTTTGTATGTTAAATATGTAGCTTGGTTGATTATAATGAGATGGATTTATGTGGGTTGTTGTTTATAACTTCAGACCATTATATGGTCTCAATATCTTGACAGTAGATTTTTTTTTAATGTTTATTTTTAGATATGGAATAATGCGATTATAATGTGGTTTAATTAGATTCTAGCATCAGACCATTAGAGGTGTCGATAGCTTGATTGTTTGGAATTTTAATTGGTTTTTTAGTATGGTTCTATTTATATTTAAATAATGGAAATGATTTTTTTTCTTAGGTTAAGACTTTACTTAAATGAGTTTATATTTCAATTCACTTTATACCTTATACTTAAATAGTATTTTTTGCTCCTAAATATAGTTCTGTCGACAATATGAAACCTGCTAGTAGAATCCATAGGTAAAATAAACATATAGACTATGTTTAGAGAAATTTCTAGGTCTTAGGAAAAACAAGTTTAAGCTATCAAATAAATTGGAAGAAACAAAACCCTTGAATGTATTTTAGACATAAGTACATTTCAACCTAGTGTTTAGAGATACTACATAAAATAGTCTAAAAAGGAAATAAATTGCAGACATAGGGTTAGAAATATAACATAAACCCTTAAATATCCTAATAGGAAATATACTAGATAATGGAATGGAAAAAATTTCAAGAACCTCATACATGTATGGTGAAGCTATTCCAATGGCTGGAAACCTGTACACTTAATTACCCAGCATTAACAAATTCACGGACAGATCTAAACTCTATATAGAGAACCGAATCACTTGTGAACTACCACGTTCCACCCAACCATTGTAGCTAGGGTTTTCACCCTAGCTTGTGCTGATGAGCACCTACTAAGGAATCTGGAATCCTTAGTAGCAGTTCGATTAAACTAAAAGTAAACTGGAAAGTA
>LPNX010108470.1:0-14591 GCA_001517045.1 Pseudotsuga menziesii
CAACTATTGGCTTTTGTGTGATTCAGGCCAAAAGACACATCTTTTTATTTAAGGTCGACATATAGCATTTTTACTATTAATATTTAATACTATTTATGGCCGACATATAACATTTCTTATTATTTTGTTATTTAGTTAGGAAAAAACATTACAACATTTCCCCCATACGTGGTTTTAAAACCATGTGCAAGGCCCTCCTAAAACAATGGGTTGTTTAGAAGGCCTTGTAGATGGTCTTAAAACCATTTGCAATGACCTCCTAAACCGTGTACAATAAAACCATGGGTTGTTTAGGAGGCCTTGCACATGGTTTTAAAATCATTTGCAAGGCCCTCCTAAACCATGTACGATAAAACCATGGGTTGTTTAGGAGGCCTTGTACATGGTTTTAAAACCATGTGCACGACCAACATTTTTTTTTGTGGATAGTTCAATTTTATATTTTTTATTATTTTGTTAAGTAGGAACATTACAACATCTCCCCCATATTTACTTTTAATTAATAGCCGACAAAATCTACATCATAAGTAACTAGAAGTAAAAAGTAAATGTTTATAGCCGACCTTTACATGAGGAAGGTTACATAACGTTACAACATCTCCCTCTTAATCGGAAATAATATTTATAGCCGACATTTACATGAGGAACGTTACATAACGTTACAACATCTCCCTCATAATATTTATAGCCGACATTTACATGAGGAACATTACGTTAGAAGATCTCCCCCATACTTGGTTGTAAAGCGCTTATCGACGCAATAAAGAGTAGCATAGATCCATTTTAAACTTAGATCTATCAAACACCAGGAGGTATCCAATTTCTTGAGGTTTACATTTTTAACCTTTAGATCCCTCTAAGCACTTGATAGATCTGGGTTTAAAATGGATCATCACGTTTTTTCAGGTATTTTTTATTTTTGGGGTAGCGGGGTCTGTCAAAACTATGCAATGTGGGTACTCATTGGATGCAGAATTTAATTCTGCATCCAACGAGCTCTCTCTCTCGGAATTTGAGTAAAACCACGGGAAGATATGTCAAAAATACGAACAAAAAAAATAGTTTTCTTTTATGACAAATATGTCAATTCAACCATTATGGTTGACTCATTTTACTGAAATTCTCTTGGTTCCTAAATTTTGGAGCAACCGAATCCGGTAGTCCGTTAGTCGAATCCGACTATCATTGTAATAATGAATATGAATAATAATAATATATTGGATGATTTAATAATTACAAGGGAAGCTCGCCTTTATAGGCTTTAAGTGTGTAAAATGAAGGGTTACACCCTTTCATAAGATAATTAACTAAACTAAATAATATTTTATTTTATAGTTGTTACATTGCCACTTCCGTTAAGGAAGCTTTGTCCTCAAACCTTAAGTATTTTCCTAGTGTCGTTCTTCATTCTGACTCGGTGTCGGTATTAGAATCGGACGAGGTCTCTTGTGCAGAGACTTGCACTTCCTTTCCATTCATGATTTTGCATTGTATTGTCTCATTGTTCCTACATTTATGACCAAAGGTCCAATCATCACCGCATTGACGACATATGTTTTTCTTCTTTTTTCTATTATCAACGTTACTGTTACTATGACTTCGATCTATTTTCCATTTCATAGGCATATAATTGAGGTTTGTGGCATTGATGATCAGGTGACCAAGTATCTGCACAGTACCTACATTGTGTCTCTTTTTCTTGCCAATAATGGTTATCGCCTCTTGTTTTAATTCCTTCCAATTTACGTTCTGCGGCTTTTGCTTTATGTCTTACCACTTCTACGTTAGGTATGTCATGCAACTTTAACTCTTTTTGGAGGTATGGTTTAAGACCTCCTAAATAGGTTTCGAGTCTTTGCTTGTCAGAAAACCCAAATACTCGTGTCGATAAAGATTCCCACTGATGTGTGAATTCCTCAACGTTTCCGACTTATTGTAGTCTGGTAAGTTTAGTGAAAAATTCATCTTCTTTGATTCCTTGAAACCTATTAAAAAAATCATTTTTGAATAAGTTCCAGGTGTAGGTAAAATTATCTCTCTTCCACCATAAGTACCAATTATAGGCATACCCTTCCATATGCATTGACGCATATTTCACCTTCTCCTCGTCAGATTGAATGTTGTAAATGTCGAAGTATTATTCTGCTTTGTTTAGCTAAGCAACGCATTGGTCTTCACTCCCATTGTATTTCGACAACTCTATTTTTGCCTTAGGTGGGTGCACTTTGTAAGGACGATGTTGATTTCCTTTTGCCTTATGGTTTGATGGTGGTTCAAAACTAATGGACGATGAAAGTGACATATCTGAATTGCTTTGTTGTTGGCTGTGACTTTTAGTTTTTCTTTTCTCTACTATTTTACTTATAGCGTCTATTTTGCTGTTTAATCGTGCCTCCATATCTGGCAGTACTTGTGTTTCTATCTCTTGCTTAAGCGTCGCATTGTTAATCTTTATTTCTTTTTGCAATTCTTCTTGATTCTTTACGAGTGTTTCTTGGGTGGCACCATGAAATGAGGCATCTAGCATGCGTGGACCGCTGACTTGGCCCGGACTGGGTATGAGCCTTTGTAACATCTCGATTAATGTATTATGGTTTTGTGTCATGGTGCTCATGTTCTGTGTTAAGGTGTTTATGTTTTGCGTCACGGTACTCATTTTGTCATCCACATCTTTTTGTTTTTCGTTCAGGATGTCAAGTTAGTCGTCGAGCTTCATTTTATTTTATAGTTGTTACAAATTCCATCTCACAAAATTTATTGTTGGCGCATTTTCTTGTAAGGCCCATTTTAGACCCCAAATTTCCTCTAGTGAATGTTACAACAATTTTGGTGAGGAAGTAAAAAGTGAACAAAAAGTAATTGTACCTGTCAAGATAGGGAAATTTGGATATGGTTTTGGATTAATTTACTATTCCCTCTAGTATGAAAATATCGTGAAGCCTATAACAAAAAATGAATCATTGAAGTGACATTTCAATATAAGTAATGCTATATTTGAAAGGAAATGGCAAAAAAAATTAGTAAGGCAATAAAAACTAAATACAAGTGGAAGTACATATCAATATAGGGAAAGTTGGATATGGTGTTGGATCAATTTTCTCTCCCCTATAATACTAAATTCCAATAACTGCAGGTCAAATGTCGAAGAGGCAGAGGCACTGTCCAAGCATTATAACAATTTATGGAAGAAGGAAATAACTTAACTTGAAAAAAAATACAAGACTATTTCTAACTTGAACACAAGCATTCACTGAGTGGAGCAGTTTAATAATTTTCACCAGTTTGATAAGTTTTATTAAAATGGATGAAATTGTAATGACGAAATATCATCATATTGGATTTTCATAATGCAAATAAATCGTGTAAAAAAATATTGCTTGATATAAATCAATTTCAAACCCTTGTATGGTAGAAATCTATTTTGATGTGAAAGTTATTAGGTCATAAAAACAACAAACTATAGGTGTTTCGTTCTTCGCAAGAAGAGGAAGCAAGGTGTTATTTACTTCAAAACAATGCATATAAAGGAATTTATTTGATGGTACAAAATATGCACAAATTGTTGTGTAAGAGATTGAGGAACAACACGCAGAAGCATACAATTTTAACAAAAAATCAGTCCACAGTTCTAAGTTTCTCTAATTTGAAAAAGTTGAAACTGAAAGTTATGTTTATTAGAATTTGAATGCCATTTGTATCTTCAAGCAGATAGTTCTAATAATGTTTGCAGCAAAAGAATGGAAAATGAAGTTACAAACTGAACAAAACAAACCACATAGGAAACAACCAAGTATTGCTCAGGAATTTATAGTATAATTCACAATAATAATATTTGGTGTTACAATAGTTTACATAGGAAGAATTTGAATGCGTGGGGTATGAATTCAAATCTCCCAAGTGGATATGACTGTATCTAACTGAATCTCTAACTCATGGTCTCTCAATCAATATCGAAGTCCAAAATCAACTCCCAGATGTCCAACCAACTCAAACAAACAGTGACAGCTATTTAACTCAGTGCAACTGAGTGTGGTAGTTGGGCAAAGGCTCCTACGCCACATGCATCCATGCATTATCTATGCAAGACATGCACTAGCTAACTGTTTGTGAACTAACTGAAAGTAACTAAGGGCTAACTGAGACTAACTAGTACTAATTCCAACTAGCTGAAGTAGGTTGGTGCCGAAACTCCCAATGGCTCCTAAAATGTAGGGATTGGTCTAGGAGGTGCCCAAACTGATGCATACACATGTAGTAAGTGACAGTTAACCTCTACTAGTGTTCCCCACACTCCAGTGACTAGTACATGTGGCCCCATTAGGTCAAGTGGACCCAATTGTACTAGTGGACCCAAATAATTAATTAAGATTCCTATGTTAGGAAATAATTAATCTAATAGACATTTGACCAAGGGAGGATTAATAATCCTAACACCCCCCTTGAATCCTAACTTGGACAACTGTGGGCCTTGGTAAAAATACCACATGTCACCCAAATACAATCTAAAAGATAGTAAAAAAATGTTGCTTAATACAACCGAGGAAGCATGGAAAAAACTCATGGGAACCCCCACGCCCCCCCCCCCCCCCCCCCCCCTAAAAATAACCAGGAAAATAACAATATGCAAGCCATCTTTAGAAGAAAGAAGCTTCCTCCTTAGAAAAATAACTTGAGCAAAAACACTGCTGCAAAATTGCATCTCTATGCAGCAACATGGTCCATTAGTGGACCTCTTAATGTACTTCTGAACTGATTACTCCGTTTGTCTCTTCTGGATGGTGAAGGTAGGGAATGACCAAGTTTCTTTTTCTGTGGACCATGTAGCTAATCATATGCCATCATCAAGTAGCACCGACCTGGAACTTTGCTGTACCATACTGTAGAGAGTGAATCTGTGAGAGATAGTGCAACATGCTCATTCTGATATTGGGACCTTGTTATTCTTCTGTCTTCTGGATCTCCAACAACATTTCTAGCTACAGCTTTTGGGCCCATCTAGGCTTAGGATTCTGATTAGGAATAGGTACTGGATCTGGATCTAGAATCTCTTGAGATTAAATATCAATAAAAGGATCATGTTGAATGTGATCTTCTTCATATGAATCCGAAACCTGTAGCACATCATCATCATCATCAAAAATAGGTTGAGAAATAGTTATACCTTCCTGTGCTGTTGGAGGAGTATCATGCAACTGATCTTCTTCGATCTGGACACTTCTTTCAATGAAGCATCTTCTGGTTTCAACCTCCATCATTTTGTAAGATTTTGCATCTTTTGCATATCCCAGCAAAATGCTTCCGCCACTTTGGGCTTGGAAGGCCTTCCTCTTATCAAGTGGTATTCTGGCCCAAGCTTTGGAACCAAAAACTCTCAGATGAGAGACATTGGGCTTATACCCATGCAGTGCTTCGAATGGAGTGACCCCAACCACTGACTTATGGGGCACCCTATTCTGCAAATACGAAGCACAATTTACTGCGTCAACCCAAAGAGAAGAAGGTAGATGCTTGGCATGGAGAAGGCATGTTGCCATCTCTTTCAGCGATATGTTCTTCCTCTCAGCCACACCATTTTGCTGTGGTGTGTATGATACCGAGTGTTCCATTCGAATCCCCTCCGATTCACAGAAAATTTGGAAATATCCTTTGATGTACTCTCCTCCTTTATCAGATATTATTGACTTTATCTTCTTATTGAAACTATTTTCAACCATAGCTTTCAAAACTTGAAAAGTCTCAAAAACTTCTGATTTTTGTTTCATGAAGTAGATCCAACAGTACCGTGAACAATCATTAATAAAGGTCAGGAAGTACCTGCAACCATTAATGGATTTTGTCGGCATAGGTCCTGCTACATCACTATGTATCAAGTCAAGTGTAGAGGCAACTCTATGTGCCTTCCCAAATATCATACTTCTTTTCTGGATGCTTACCTACCATGCAACCAACACATACTCAATCGGAAGTTTGGATGGAGGGAAAACCTTCAACCATTTTATCATTGTGGAGTAGCTTTAGATATTTGAAATTGAGATGGCCAAATATCTCATGCCAAATATTGCTGGTGTTGTTAGCATGAGACAATAAAGCTGTAGGAGGAGAAACAGGTAAAAAATGTGAGAACTCATAAGCTTTGGTAAAGTGATTTGCAATACCTTTCGCTACAAGAAGTCCAGTGGCTTTTTCTGTAATCTCAATTGATTCTGAATCGAATGTAAATCTCTTGGGAGAGATTGTATGAGTCATATGGTAAATAGACAATAGGTTAGGAGCAAGGGATGGAACATATAAGACATTCTTGAACTCACCATGCTTCGCTTTGACTGAGCCCCTTCCTTCTGTTGGAAATTGGGAATCATCTCCCATGTGAATGTTTGTCCCCTTTGTTAGTGAGAGGGTAGAGAAGGATTTTTTAGAAGCAACCATGTGATTGGAAGCTCCAAAATGTATTATGTATGCTGAGGATGGAGAGAGAGTTGCTTACAAAGCATGACACCTCTTGGTATCTTTTATCTGTGGTTCTTCATTGGGATTATTTTCTCTTGGGGAAGCAATGTTATGCTACTTGAGAAGAGCTGACATTTCATCAATTTCTTTCCTCATACAATGATCTTCAAGATGGTACCCCTTTTCACAATAAAGACACAACTTCTTTTCAAATTTCTTCTTCTTAGAGACGGAGGCCCCTTCGGAAGTTTGTTGATTTTGTTTAGGCTTCAAATCAGCTTCCTTTGGCTCCTTCTTTGATTTCCCCTTTGCTTGCGCTTTGGAAGAGTAAAAAACTAGGAGAGCTTGATCTTTGGATGTCTTGATCACTCCCATTCTCATCAACCTGTCTTGCTCCTTGATTAAGGACTCGAAAAAAGAATATAAGGAAGGGACCTTCCAATCAGGAAAGCTTTCCCGCTTAGAATGAAATACGAAAACAAATACAGAATATTGAGGGCCTAGTTTGCTAAGTATGGAAATGACATTCTGCTCATCCTTCCACTCTATCCTGCACTGGAGTACTAGAGACTTTAATTTAGTAAATAATTGCTCAATGGTCTCGAAACCGCTGGGGTGTAAAGATACTAACTCATTCTCCAAAATGTGTCCCCAAAGCTCATCTTGTTTGTTAAACAAGCTATCAAGATTCTCCCATGATTTTTTGGGAGTACTCAAGCCTTCTAGATGGAAGAGGAGATCTTTGGAAATATAAGTACATAAGTACCTGAATGCTTCATCACAACGGTTCATAAAATTGTTCCGCTCTACCGGCTGATGAGGCTCAGGCTCCCATCCATGTATGATATTGTGGTAGCCATGCTTGTGCAAGGTCAACTGCATGTCAATCATCCAATCAAGATAATTGGAAGTTGTGAGAATCCGTGGTTCGGGAGTTTGAGAACTCATAATTTCTTCGGCTAGAAGTACTGCAAAACTTCACACAAGCTACATAGCACCTGTCAATTTCACTACAATAACACACTAAAACATATGAATTGTAGAATCATGCTTTTCCTCCTGACATGAACATGTTTTCAGGGTCCATCACGCCCTCTCCGCTGCTCTGAATAAATCCAGAGCTAGCAAATCATCATAGGGGACTTCTGTGGAAACCCAGCTGCTTCTGATGTTCGACGGGGAGAAACAAGCATGAAACCTGCATGAGAAGGCTCTGATACCATATTAGAACTTGAATGCCATTTATATATTCAAGCAGATGTTTCTAATAATGTTTTCAACAAAATAATAGAGAATGAAGATACAAACTAAACAAAACAAACCACATAGGAAACATACAAGTATTGCTCAGGAATTTACAATATCATTCACAATAATAATATCCGATGTTATAATAGTTTACATAGGAATAGTTCAAATGCATGGGGTATGAATTCAAATATCCCAAGTGGATATGACTGTATCTAACTGAATCTCTAACTGATGGTCTCTCAACCAATATCGGAGTCCAAAATCAACTCCCAGATGTCCAACCAACTCAAACAAACAGTGACAACTAGTTAACTCAGTGCAACTGAGTGTGGTAGGTGGGAAAAGGCGCCTACTGCACATGTATCCATGCATTGTCCATGCAAGAAATGTGTTAGATAATTGTTTGTGAACTAACTGAAAGTAACTGGGGGCTAACTGAGACTAACTAGTACTAACTCCAACTAACTGAAGTAGGTTGGTGCCAGGAATCCCAGTGGTTCTTAAAATGTAGGGATTGGTCGAGGAGGTGCCCACACTAGTACAAGTGATCAATTTTGCCACGGAAAAACGTGGCAATATCCACGGAAAAGCGTGGATATTGCCACGTCTAAGTGTTTTTTTTCCGTGGAAACAATTCCGTCGCAATAGAGACAACCCCTAATTTGCGTTGCAAGAGCGACAATGTTCTATATTTCGTTAGATGTCTAAGCCGTCGCTATATCCACGCTTGGCCGTCTCTATATCCACGCCTAGCCGTCGTTGTATCCACGCCTGGCCGTCGCTGTATCCACGCGTTGTATAAGTTAAAAAAAAATGCAAACCCCGGGAATAGCGACGGGGATGCTATACCTGCGACGGGCAGACTAGGAAAATTTCCACGTCATGCCATTTATAAATGTAAAAAATCCTAGGAATACAAAAGTGGCCTTGGCATAGATTTCTCCTCTCTTCTCTTCTCTACTTTACTTTCTTTTCTATGTTTTATAGAAGATCTTTTGGTACTCCTGGTTTGTAACAACGCAACAGGCTATCTGCCTCCAGTATGAAAAGCAAAAAAAATTACTGAATTCATTAGGGCAGATCACAAGATAATTATCATTTACTGGAGTAGCATGATTTGGTTTCTTTCTGTCATTGCAAAAAAGATTCTTTTGGGTGTGAGGCATTTTGTTTTATTTAAACATTATAGTAATTACATTTAAATATTTCTAACAATGCTTAGGATTTAACAGCTAAATCACTGTCAAGCTTTTGGCTGTAAAATACACTTGTTTTTCTAAACCATATTTTACAACAGACTAAGAATTGCAAAAGCTTCTTCTGGGTGTGAGGCATTTTGTTTTGTTTAAACATTATAGTAATTACATTGAAATATTTCTAACAATGCTTAGGATTTAACAGCTAAATCATTGTCAAGCTTTTGGCTGTAAAATACACTTGTTTTTCTAAACCATATTTTACAACAGACTAAGAATTATAAATATATGTGTACCATTTTCTATCAAGAAGTTAAGTTTGGCTATAATGTAGATATATTGTGACTCAAGATTCTGGAATTGGGGTCAATATTCTTATTGGTTACTAAATTGGTGAGATCATGCAACAACTGAAAAACAAAAATTACAGTATGGTAAAAACTTAGTTGCATCAATTGTGGAAAGAGGTAGTAATATAAGATACATAAACTTCAAATTTGAATACTTCAAAAAATTTCCCCTGCATTACTAGTGAAATCGTAGAACATATAGTTGTGAATGAATAAAATAAGAAACATAAATCAAGATAGAATCAATTAGTGGCAGAGACTGGAGGTCCCTCCATTAGAAGTTCCTATTTCTAAGAGGACAACCTTACCCTTGATCTAGCAAAGGTGACAATTGTAATAGGTTATCTAGATGTTGGGAAATCCACTCTGATCAAGAATATGTTGATACTTAAGATTGAAGATGAGTAGAATGATGTTGAATGTATTCAAAATAAAGGTGGATATAACAGAACCTTGCTAAACAAGGGACAAGAGGGAATCAATTGTAGGAGAAATGAATGCAATCCCAAATGATTATACTGCACTGTTAATAACCTTATGGCAATCATTTGGTTATATCTTACTGAAAACAACAATGCTTGCAAAAATGCGTGTACTTGATCTGTCCTCTCTCAAGTGAATGCATGAAGTGAACAATTTCTTCAGGAAGGCAAAGGCAACACCGGGGTGTACCCTGAACATGAAAGAAACTGAGGTAGAGGCTTCATCTTTGGATCATGTAAGCCTGCATATAAATTTATAACATTTGTGCTTATAACATTTATATCTGGAAATCAAACTAGCAATCTCCAGCTGGAAACCAAAATCCTTGTATTGAAGTTCTCTTATCAGTTTAGTAAAACATTATCTTAGACATCATGGTCATATTTATAACTTAGGACTTAATCACACGTGTATTAATGTGATTCACATGTATTAATGTGCACAAAATACCTCTAGTTTCAAGAATTGCTGCTATCCATTGAGTAAAGAGTCATTACTCATTGTTGATCCCAACTCCATAACCACCACATTTTCCAACAGAGATGATCCTCTTATGCCACATTGGAGCAACCCATCCCTCAGATCATAACACAAGGATAGATATTTCAAATTAGGAAAGCAGGTTGCTATAGTCTCCAAGTCCATAACATCATCCTCACCATCACTGTTGAGATCTTCTTCTGCACTAGGGAAGAGGGCAAGGCTCTTCCACAGATTATTGTGTGACATCAGAAAGATATTGCTTTACCTTGTTTATCGATCAGCACCTTTTGTTGTTTGAATGTGTTGGGATGTTGATGACATTCAATTGATGTCTACTCATGAGAACTGATCTCTTAACTTGGTAGTTTGCTTATACATGTTTAACTTGGAATTTATTATACACAAGGCCTGTGTTGAAGTCAGGAAAGTTGCAGAGATGTTTTCAACTAACTCCCCACTTTCAATGCCTGAATAATTGGTTTCGGTAAAAGTAAGCCTTTTCCTAGTGTTTCAGGAAGAGTGTTCAAAATTCTCAGGATTGAGGTATGTCCTCACTTCATGCAGAAAAGTTGACATACCTGATGAATAGTATTTCAATCTTGAGAACTGCTGTTTATTGCTGACTAATAAAAAAATTGAGCATTGTGCTTAATACTCTTGTATCTGTAAAATTAAAGGCCATTAGCATCCTAAATGAGGTAGAAATGAACTATTACTATTACAGAGGAGCTTGTCTTAAATAAAGTTAAACAGGGAAACTTCCTAGAATTGAGCAATTTTGTTAAGTGCAACTTGAGAACAATTTATCCTGTGAACACCTGCATGAAGATTAAAATGCACATAGATGAAGGTTACAAATGGAGATGTAGTGGACAGTCGGTAAATATCAAATGCATAACAGTTTTTGAACTCATCTCAAATTGGGTCCATTATATTTTGGTTGATGCACAACAAATTAGCTCCATGTGTGCTTCTCTATCTCTAGGACTGTGGGAATAATATCTGTCACATGATCTAAATTGCATGACATAGCATTTTATAGATTTAGGGCCAGCATGGCTTCAATGAGATCAAACTTCTTCTGGGGTCCTTTGATTGCTCATTCAGACTGATAAGCAAGTCATTACAATCTATTGCTTTGCTGGAGGGTATTTATCTATTTAAAAATTGGCACTTTTAACTCTATTTTGTCCTTTGAAATGACAAGATTATAGAAGGCATTGATTGAATGCAGAGATGGCTTCCAGCAAGAGAGAAATTTCAAAGAGAACATAAACATGGATTTACTCTGAATTTTTTGGGTGAATGAAAAAATGACTAGTACAGAAGGAAAAGCAAAGAGGCCCATCAGATTCATCAACAGTATTCTTGTTGGTGACAGTTGTGTTTTATAAACAATAGCTCCAAGTCACTTATAATCATTTACATTTTGGATATGGGATACTTTTTCCATCATCATGTGTTATAGGTTAAATCATTTACATTTCGGATACTCTGTCCATCATCATAATCATAGTGAATTCAGAGATGCAGAAACTTTTTGTCAAGAAGAATATTTGATGGGATGGCCAGAATGAGTTTCCATATCTCCACTTTTACAAAACTCAGTGAAATGTGAATGTGTGGGGAACACTATGCCATTCATTCCCCCAATGCCCTGAAATCAGAGACACCTGGGTGTTCCCCCAAAATTCAACTTTTGGAATTTATAAATGTATTTAAAAAAAACTAAAATGCATTTCTAAGTCGTCTTACCTAATAAAACTCCCTCAAGTGATTTTTCATTTGCATGTGAGCATTAGAGTGATTTTTCCATTTAGCGATCCTGTATCACTGATTAGTATCCCTTGAATATTATAGATTCAACAAGAAATACAATGGTGATGGATAATTCATGTTCGCTACAACTTGTCTTCCAATGCAAATATTTATTAACTTATTCCACGTTTCCATGACATCATTCATGTTTATGAATCCGATTCAAATCATAAATCATGTGTCATGCTTTTCATATCATATTTAAATATGTTCATCGTTAAGTTGTAACACTTAGCCCACAGGAAACTGGTCGAGCAACAAGCAGCAAGGTGATTAGGCTTATATTAACACATAGACCCAGGTTTAAATTTTAAAACCCCCAGAGTGGGTGCGGATGAGGCCAGGTTCAAGTCCTAGGTGATTTTGACGGCATAGATGCACCCCCCATAGTGCAGCAGCTTAGCCAAAGACACTCTATAAGACATATTTCTCAAACCAAAAAAATAAGTTTTAACAAAAAAAAAATTAGATATATTATTTATGATTTCATATCTTTATATCTTTATGTTTATACGTTTTAGGATTTCGGAGACAGGGTCCCCTGTGATAAGGATCAACGTCCCCTATTTGGGGTGTGTCGCCTCACATCCCTTGGATGCACTTCCCTGCTCTCACATCCCCACCGTCTCCTTAACTTGGTGGAACAATGTAAATGTGCATCCTTTCTATTAACGACAACCCCGCATACATATTTGAGCCCCATGCTTACACACAATCCATAAAACTGTGTTGAGCTCCACCAACTACTGAAATCTTAACATTTTAAACGAGTCTTGCATTAAACCTACCAATCTCTCACCATGTAAGTATGTGTATGGCATTTGTTGATGCAACATTTCAGCCTAAGCAATTCTGTAACTGATCTTGGCACTTCTAGAAGCTGACATGTTAACCCGTTTCTTATGTGGACCAGTTAACTGTGGCATATAAGCAAATTAGTTCTACGACTATTAATGGTTAGTTATGTACTGAGACCAATTCAACCATGCCTTAATGTCAGATAAGCTCAAGGATTTAGCTACGTTGACCCTTAAATCTGTGACTATGGTAAGCATTTGACCTTTGGCTGATTTGCATTAATTCCAAGAGCTTACAGTCAAAATGTCAGGCAAAACAAACAAGGATCTAATATGCAATTTAACACTAAGCTGCCACTGCGACATCAAACCAAGATTACTATCCTTCATAAACTCTAAGAAAAGCAGAGAAAACTTTATTAATTAGACAAGCCTGAAAAACAATTTTATACTATTGCATCTCAGCCTACCAATGAAAATGTACAAAATGCTTACTTAAAAAGGAATTTCAGCTTCTTTGTCATGCGACAGCCAAAGCGCTCTGCAAATTCTCCAGATAGAGTGATTGGCATCCCACTGCCACTTACCAAGTCTGCAAAGCCTTCAAACCTTTCACTTTTAAAAAGTAGGTGACATAGTAAAGAACATGCAAACAATACCTTATATTACTGCCAAACAATTATGTTTTATGTTCAAAGAAGAACAAAATCTTGAATTATTAATGCTAATAGTTGTAATTTGTTTAATAAAAAGTTTGAAATAGCTGAATTGGCTGTATTTATAATCATTAGCGAGCTTTTCTATCCACAGATTGCTATAATAGTAACCAATCTCAAGCACAATTCTTGAAATGAAACATGCAATGTGTTGGCAATGTGGCAGACAACTTGCAACCTAAGCATTCAACTATACTAACGCCTTCAAGCCAAATCTTATCACAAAAGGAATAAAACATGAATTTTGTATGGCAATTTATGTGCGCTGGACCTTTGCGTAGGAAAATATTCAAGAAATGACTCAATCCTTGCAAGCAAAATTAGCCATCAAAGGCATTTTTTTTGTAATTGAAGAACCGTTTAAGCAGCATGTGTTCAAGTAAAAACATTTTCCTCTGACCAACAATAGGGCTTTTTGTTTCATTGGTAAGGTTGAAAAAATTTAAGCCATCCACCAGGGTTCTGTCCTAACTGTGGTCTGAGCCATGCTCATGGAAATTCAAAAAGGTATGAGGATGGGTGCAAATCCCAAGCAGTACTTGGAGCATGCTTCTCGTAGCAAATTCAAACAAGAAAATGAACATTTTCCTATGCCTGGTTTCATGCAATTTGTATTCTCCTGCATTGAGTCAATAGGCTTACAGGCAGTGAGAGTAATTGATTTCACTTCCCCTTGCAATTTGTTGCCAGGGCTGTCTAACAGAGAAAATGAAGTGAAAAACAATGTTAGAAGCATCACAATAGGACATATTACTCTGATACCACTAGCAGAATATCAGAGAATCACTACGATCCATAAAGGCATTAAGACCCAGTCATAACAAAAATGATTACAGATAGTAATTATATTCTATTTGTAATTATGATGAAGATACGATGTACTGGAGCTATTTATATATTTAAATTTTATCATACCTATTACCAAAATGGCCATAGCTCCTGTTTACAATAACATTTAACATTATAATATTATTAGGTCAATTACATGTCACACAGTTACAAGAGGCATTTTCTATTTGATAGGAAAGCCTCCTGTGACTAGAAATATTT
>LPNX010108470.1:15689-69679 GCA_001517045.1 Pseudotsuga menziesii
AGCAATGATGTATATCTACATAGGCTAAGGTAATATATGAGGGACATATTAAAGAATCTTTGTGAGATTATCCCATGGGGTATGGAATAGAAGGTGATTGGGTGTACTGTTAAGACACTAATTGTGTAAGGTCATTAATTCAAAACTCTGTTATTGAGTACTGGACTATAAAAACTAAGAATTTTTGTGAGGTTAATTTTCAACCTCACGTTGCATTGTATAAAGCAAGTCTGTAAAAAGTAAAAAAGCCAAAATATGTTTAAACGGTAAGCTTTTCAGATTTCCTAACCTTAAAGTTTGTACAAGCTATTTATGGAATGTTTAACTTTCAAGGTTTATTTTCATGGATTTGTCAAATTGAATTCAGTTTAAGCTTTTCAGATTTCCTAACCTTAAAGTTTGTACAAGCTATTTATGGAATGTTTAACTTTCAAGGTTTATTTTCATGGATTTGTCAAATTGAATATGGTTTAATTATCTACACATGCAAATGGAGGGCGAAGAAGGCCCTTTAGAGGTTCCTGGTGAGATACCACTTTGAAAGACTGAAAGAGCTAGAATTATAACCTTGTGTCAGGAAGTAACCCTTGAGTTGCTTTAAACTGACGAGACTTGTTTTTTTATTGAAAGTGTTTCCAAAAAACATGCCCTGTGAGGCTCCACTGCAAATATCATACTTCCTTGGACAAACTTTTCAACTTGGAAGGGTATTCTATTCCACCAAATTTGCATAATACAACCTCTTCCCTATGAATCCCAAGCTATATGTGGTGACCAAATCACAGACATTGTGGGAACTTGGTTTGCATAATACGACCTCTTCCCTATGAATCTCAAGCTATATGTGGTGACCAAATCACAGACATTGTGGGAACTTCGTTGATGGATTTAACCCTCCCTTGATCTCACCAGTGAACCAATGCCCCATTTGCAGCCAAGACGTATTTTATGAGGTTAATATGAGAATGAGGTCACACAAAACAACCCTAAGAAATACAAAGCCCATGAATTCACTTATTTCTAAACATGTAATAGATCCTGGATAAAAAACCGTGTGCTTTTATTTGTAGACACGGTTAGTTGGTATCATCTTATCCTTCCAAAACCCTGTGGCATCTACCTTCCTATATTGTATAGTAAACTAGCGCAGAAAGAAGCATAAATTTGTCAAATTAACAATCTCACAGCCATGAACATGAACATAAACATTGCGTATATTACCTGGTTGAGGAGCTGATTGAGAAATTGAAAGAGCTGCCCATTGGCATCGTTGGCTTCTGCCATGGCCGATCTTCGCCCCTGAAATCACTTGGGTTCCGATCTAACAATGGATCTTGGTGGCTTGTGTTCCCATTTGGCAATTATTATGTGTTGTTTGCATATATATACAAGAGAGAGATATAGGACTAACAAATACCCAAATCTACGGCGGACTGCTCCAAATCAAAATGGCGGAATGCTCCAAATCTTTGAATGCCGGCTTTCAGCTTAACAAAAGGGAAAGAACCCCATCAAACATACCATGATTTCCATTGCAGAAACCCTTGAATTTGTCAAATTAACAATCTCACAGCCATGAACATGAACATAAACATTGCGTATATTACCTGGTTGAGGAGATGATTGAGAAATTGAAAGAGCTGCCGATTGGCATTGTTGGCTCCTGCCATGGCCGATCTTCGCCCCTGAAATCACTTGGGTTCCGATCTAACAATGGATCTTCGTGGCTTGTGTTCCCATCTGGCAATTATTATGTGTTGTTTGCATATATATATATATACGAGAGAGAGAGATATAGGACTAACAAATACCCAAATCTATGGCAGACTGCTCCAAATATCTGAATGTCGGCTTTCAGCTGAACAAAAGGGAAAGAACCCCATCAAACATACCATGATTTCCATTGCAGAAACCCTTGAATTTGGAAAATTAACAATCTCACAGCCATGAACATGAACATAAACATTGCGTATATTACCTAGTTGAGGAGCTGATTGAGAAATTAAAAGAGCTGCCCATTGGCATCATTGGCTCCTGCCATGGCCAATCTTCGCCCTTGAAATCACTTGGGTTCCGATCTAACAATGAATCTTCGTGGCTTGTGTTCCCATCTGGAAATTATTATGTGTTGTTTGCATATATATATATATACGAGAGAGAGATATAGGAAAACCTTGTAGCATTGTGATAAGCTTCATTATAATATTATTATTAAAAAAAAACGTTCTTATAAGTTCTTATAACCATAAGTGGTATAGAATAACCAATATGAATTAGTCTAGCTTCAAAAATCCCGTCCGATCATTAAGTATTAGCCACACCCCTCATTCATGTTTTTTATTACTCTATTGGCCTTGACCGTTGTAAAAAGTCAACAAAATACGGTGTCGTCGCTATAGAGACGGTCAGGCGTGGATACAGTGACGTCCAAGAGTTTAGGCGTGGATACAGAGACGTCTAAGAGTCCAAGCATGGATACAGCGATGGCTAGGCATGGATACAGCGACGCCTCGTTCCTGTTACATCGGATTTTACACAAAAAAGTAAGAAACATGGAAAACCTCCGTGGAAAAATTCGCGCTTTTGTATTAGTGCCAAACTGATGCATGCACATGCAGTAAGTGGCAATTAACCTCTAGAAGGGTTCCCCACACTCCAGTGACCAGTACATGTGGCTCCATTAGGTCAAGTGGACCCAAATAATTAATTAAGGTTCCTAAGTTAGGCAATAATTAATCTAATAGACATTTGACCAATGGAGGATTAATAATCCTAACAGTGTTCATATTACAAAATTGTTGGAGGAATGCACAAAAAAATAAGAGGCACATAAATGATGTATATAGATGTTTGTAATTTACATAAGAAACATGAAAAAGTGGGTATTTCTAAAACAAATCTATGGCATGATCCACCAAAGAACAATCGACCAAAATCCCAATATACAGTGGCGCCATTAAAAACAAATTTAATTGCTTAGGAAGTACAGAGTTTTGAGAAGAAATAAATAAGACTAAAAGAAGAAATAGTTATGATAAAATATATATTTAAGAAGATTACAAAAAATCTCCCAAACCTTGGAGATTCAGTGGGTTTTTAAGTCGTTTTATTTATTTCTCCAAAGTAGCATGCTATCAATTTTTGCTTTTTGGTCAACTTTGTGAAATGATTATCTCCAGGATTATTAAACTTGTTTTGACTTATGTTTGAGCAACAAGACTCTGAGAGAAAATTCTTGGGAGCATTTAGAGCTCTTAGCATCAACAGTATAATCAAAAGCAAAGCAGGCACAACAAACATAGTACTTGGCCACAATCTATTCTCCTGATCATTTGTAGAAAACTGATCAAGGTTTTGAGAATTATAAGGAGATTTTACATCACTATAATTGTCTGGTTCTTTAATCAAATAAATGGCATCATGTTGCTCTATATTTGCAGGTCCTGATCCTTCAACATCATTGTAGAAATCAACTCGATCCCTATGATGTTCAATACCTTGAATCTCCATAACAAAACAAGCGTTCATACTTCCTTCTCTTGGGAAGATAACCATGCCAAGAATCAGAGGAACGCCAGATCCTGGAAAAATTTCATGGCCTGGCCAATTCAATGGAGATCCTAAAACAAGGTTTTCAAATTCACCTACATTCGTTCCATGGTTTTTGGCCCTGTCATTTCTTTGATAGTCATCTGCAACACTCTCTAAATCGAAATAGTTGTAGAATCTTGGAATTTTTGCTGTAATGTGCATCATGCTAGCATGAAGATCCATGCAAAAAATGCTCTTCACCTTTTCGTAAAAATCCATCATAAAACATTATGCAATAGATATGAAATATCGAAACATAGAGCTACGCCAGAAATATCGAAACATAAAACTCTCTCAATCGAAATAGTTGCAGAATCTTGGAATTTTTGTTGTGTCGAAATAGTTGCAGAATCTTGGAAATTTTGTTGTAACGTGCATCATGCTAGTAGGTAGATCCATGTAGAAAACGCTCTTCACCTTTTCGTAAAAATCCATCACAAAACATTCTCCAACATATATGAAATATCGAAACACTGAGCTAAACCAAAGAAGTTCGATGTATGAAATTTTACTAAGACTTGTGGCATTCCATGATTATGTGATACGATCAAGGTTGACAATAGACTTCATTGAACCCATTGAATATTCTTGAAACCATTTGAAGTACTCTTTTAATCCCGTTGGGTTCAATCTTGATGGTTGATCTGCAGTATGTTGATATCCTTTGCAATTCTCCTAGCAGTAAAGTATGTGCTGAACGAATTGCTAACAGACACTACAGTAGGTATTGAAAAGGATTAAACCAACAGCAATGAAACCGTCCAAATCACGACCATTATATAACTCTTTCGCTTCAAGATTGCGCAGGTGACATAGAATCACACACAAAAAATAAAGCGAATTATGATAGGTGGTTACGATGGGATGGATATATATAATATTCTTGCATAAGCGTTAGAAGTAAAATTGACCATTGGCTAACTCAGTTTAAATTGACCATTGACTCAAATGACTCAAATTTAAGTGAAAAAACATGGAAGCTTACATGCTTTCAAATTTGAATGTAAAAACATGGAGGCTTACGTCGTTTCATAGGAGGAAGGAAATTAAGGTTAAGGTACATGATGTAACATAGGTTTATATTAACACTTATATTGGCACTTGCTTCAAGGAGAAGATGCAATAATACTTCGAATATGTGAAGTAAAATAGTATTCTACATTTGGAAACAAAATGGTTACGACTAATTCAATTATTTTTAAATATTTAGAGAAATAAAAATATTAAAATGCAAGTTTTTTAGAGACTTAAAAGATTGTTTCAGAAGCGTGTGAGTATTTATATTGATACTTATTTTAACAATTCTTTTATATGGTTACACATTTTCTCTTATATTAAAATTTAAAATTTATTTAACTTTACAACCATTATTGACTATATGTCTAAAAGTTATAAAGATTACATGGAAATGAGCAAACAAATTAAAAATTTAATAAAAATTTAATAATGATGTGGCCCTTGATACAAAATAGAATTTAAGACATTGAAATGTGATACATTTTCTAAAAAGATTACAATGCTAAATTAGGTGAATGCAAAAGTATGTATTTATATAATAAGAGGTCAAAACCAGTGATGAGAACACCCAATTGCTTGTTCCTTTTACTTTTATGCTGCACATATTTTAACAAAAAAACAACCATTGCACCTATCTATCCTATTTATTTAGAATCAAATCCGTCAACCAATAGAAAATAAAATCAATATTTAAAATATTCATTATATTTTTTGCATTTCTTTGATAGCTGTCTGCAACACTCTCTGAATCGAAATAGATGCAGAATTGTGGAATTTTTGCAGTAACGTGCATCATGCTAGAAGGCATATACATTCTGAAAATGCTCTTCTCCTATTCGTAAAAATACACCATAAAACATTCTGCAATAGATATGAAATATCAAAACACATAGCTAAACCAAAGAAGTCCGATGTATGAAATTTTATTGAGACTTGTGACGTTCCACGATTCTGTGATACAATCAAGCTTGATAATAGATGTCAAAACCCCAAAATCTCCAAAAAAATTTAATTTTTTTTAAATCTACAAAACAATAAAGTTAAACAGATTAACTAGTATTAATTAGTTATATGTTAACAGTTTACTATTAAATTGATCAGTTAGCATGTTTAGTTATTGAACATATTTCTAGCTTACTAACTTTTGTTTCTTTCGTGACCATAAGATGAACTGTTATGCATAACTGGGCTTACTTAGCTTTCGAGCTAACGCAACGGTTTCTACTTTTCGTACAGATGTACAGGTAAGAGGTTGTGGCGCTGCATTTATAATTCTAGAGTAATTATTAGAAGATCATCGTAAGAGACAAAGTTTGAGAGTAAAAAAAAATAGTTCATTTCAATGTTTGCTTAGGTATATTTAACTGTTTTCTTTTCATTAAATTAAATTAAGTTCCTATTGATCTGTCATCTTCTCTATTACTTTACAGTCGCATTTATTCCAATGCTTCTTTTAATTCTTTAAAGAAAAATCGGAATATAGGTACCGACTTTAAGGAACCTATAATAAGAATCTAGATGTAAGCAATCATTCCCATTCAAAAGAAATCTGATAAGGGTTTTCCTGTAATACTGCAAAGGTTTGGCCTATCCTTGCCAAGTTCTCGCTTTTTAATGGGGGTATCACCTTAAGTAAAACCATTATCTCCACCTGATAAATACTACTTTCTTGACACTAGTAACTGGTACTAAAGATACTATTTTATACTATGAAAATAATTCATTAAAGATTATAGGCAGAAAGGAACCATTTTATCTAGCTTCCTATCATCATACCTTCTTCATGAACTTCTAAATATGCTAGCATATGAAGGGACTTAGCTTATACAAGTTAGAAATAAAAAACAACTCTATATTACTTCTCATAGCCTTGAACATAAATTAAATATAGACTACTCATTTTCAAAGTGGATTTTTATACTATTAAGGAGTTATGGCTTTAAACGAGGGATGATTCCCAAGGCCAATGGCAATACTATAATATAAACCAAACGATTATATAACTTTCCCTAAACCACCATCTTAGGTCTCTTTAATATGATTCTTTGATTTCTTATAACAGAACTTGAGCAATATATATATAATGAAAAAGTTTATAAAAATAACTTGCGCCAAGGTGATCTCTACACGAATTATAAGTTTTAATACGACCTTTCCATGCATATAAACTACAATGATAAAGGTTAAGATTCTAATCAAAAACTTATTAACCACCAAGCTATGTATAAATTTATACTACGAAGTCTTTTAAAAGATTTACAATAGTTTCCAACGATTAATAGAAAGGAAAACATGATGAATAATCATTTTTGCATGCAGCGTAGAATGAAGACTTGGATAAGATCTTTGATTATTCGTATGATTGAGAGTATTAATCCTCCAGCAAATTATGGGCTGAACTTTGTAAACAAACCTAATTTGCATCGATTATTAAACAGCTACCGTGGCATTATCCCAGCCAAGCATTACGTGGATATAAGTGTTATACTGCTAACCCTAATCTTCATTTGCTCCGTCTCCCTCGGCACTGGTCGCTCTGCGACTGTGCTGGGCACCTTTGCGTGGCCCTTCTCTGTATGTCTCCACCGTATCATCTCCTGGTCGTGGCTTGCTCATCAGTTACATGTTGAGATTCGGTCTTTCGTTCTTCCATCACGCCCTTCCCTTCTTTGCCGAACTAGATCGAACCCTAGACAATGCTATTGCCTCCCTCCATGAGTTCTGATAGTTTGACCTATTGCATTGGCCTTTGTACACAGCTGCAAATAATAAAATCTCTTTTCTTTCGCTGTGGTAGGGTTAACTTCTCGTGTTGTCAGTTTTGCCGTCGTTAATGGTGGTTGTCTTCTTGGAAGGAACAGGTAAGGGACTGGTCTGCGAACCCCTCTCACTTGTTGGTTAAATTCATTCTCATTTTTGTTTTTTTTTAAGCTACAGCAATACTTAAGAGTTCTTACTTTGTGCCTACAGGATTTTTACTCTCCAGCAAAAGGCGGCCGTGGTTAAAGACCTAAGCAACAGTCAGCATAACCTGGTAAGCCTGGTTACACCATGGCTTGTTCTCTTATGGTTTGCGTTTGATCCTTCAGGGTTTTTACCCAACTTTATATAATATAAATATACTGTTTGTTTGAAATGTTTTTTGATTATATTACAGCATGTATTTCCAGTCTGTGAACTGTGTAAAATACTAAATTGCAGGCTTATGATAGCCTTACAATATTAATTTATAATGCGGCCGTAGAATAATAATGTCTTATCTTAACAATTTCTATTTATTTACATAAGTTTAGAGTCATAGGGTCAAACCCTAATTTCTACAATTTTAAGAAACAAAAATAATTTCTTAAACTAATACTATATATTACATATAAACTCTTTTTAAATATGTGAGTAAATAAATGATTATTATCATATTGGCTGGGCTTGATAAACGAACAGCCTAAAGTTCTGTTACTTGTCTTTATTTTTTATTATGTAACTGAATTATTTTACTATAGCTATTTTATTTTATTAAAATACTGTCAGGTTAAATACCTGGATTATACTTGGAGTACTGGTTATGTAATTACTGTTAAGTGATACTAGGGTTACCATCTGAAGCTAAATAAGTTCTTACATTTTGCTTTTATTTTATTTAACAGAATTTCTAAGAAAAGTCTTAGTATTTTAAAGAGTCTATATATTCTGTAAGACTGAGTGTAGTTTAAATTGTAATTTGAGTATTTATAATCCTTAAGTTTTAAAAGATAAATGCTTCTATGTTGGATAGTATAAACTATAATATTATTATAGCAATATTACTTACTAAAGCAAACACTATTCTTGTCTTTACTTGAGTAATGAGTCCTCTATAAGTGTAACCTTGATTATTTTCCAGCATACAGATAATAGCATTATGCTGTTTAAATTTCTGTACTGATGTGTAGTTTCTTAATAAGGTTTTGATAATCTCTAATCTATCTGTATAGTTCTTATTTTACTTATGAAAATAAGAAGAAGAATTGGTTAACTACTACTTATGCTCTATCTTATATAACTTATATAATAGCATGCATTTTTAATCTATAAAAGATAGAATACCATTCAAGTAATGTTAGAAATTGAAATAAAGAAAAATAAAAAGTAAAGGAGCTAAATATAATACCACAGTTCTAGCTAGCCTACTTGAATATTGAAATAATTTTGCATTTGTATACTCCTACTAAAAAGTTCTGTAAGTATAAGTATTAACCTGTTTATAATCTGAAATAAAGAGAAATAATAGCTCTGTAACTTGTTCTTGCTTTGAGTTAATTTCTAGAGTAAAATTATTCGAAAACAAGGTAGGAAACTATATAATAAAACAATATGACATCATATCTAACTTCTGCTTTCTATATTGTACAGTAGCTTTTATTGAAAAACAAGATACAGTAATTATAAAATGGTAAAACACTAGTGGTTACTGAAAGTAACTTCATAGGAAACTCGGTTCAGAAGGACATTACTTCATAATACCGATATACTGTGCTGCAGTACGGTCTGGTGATACCAGACGTGGAAAAACACAGTAACTATTAACAGACTTAACTACTGATATTCTGAGATACTAACTTTACTGAAACTAACTAACTCCCCAGACATATAAAATAAACATAACATGCTTCCATTCATACTTAGTAAAACATAAAGAAATAAGTGATAGAACCTGTTTAAAGCTGTGGACAACAACAGCAATGGGAGGCCGTTCCTCCCTACCAACTCCTGGAGAGCACTCAGACAGCGACTTCTCAGGACCCCTGAGCTTGCTCTGGTCTCCCTGGCTGGAACTAGGTGCAACAAAGTCAGATACCAGTCCTCCCAAACTTAGTATTAACTCAGAACTATCAGTCAGTTCTCTCAGCCCAAATAGCTGTAATAAAATCAAGTTACTGCAGCAATCCACTCAAAACACTTTCTTACTGTTTTTCCCTCTTTCCTCAATGAAATTCCTGAATAACATTCACCTGAATGAATTCTCTCTGGAATAAAATCTGAGCAACCTTAGCTCTCTTCATTGAGTTCTTTTAAAAGAGTGCCTAGGTCTTTGTTGGGTTAACTGTCATTTAATAAGCCACCTGCTCTGATTCCACTTTCTTGGGGAATCATGACCCCAAATATAGGGAAGTTGCCACCTGCAACTTATGAAGTGTTTGAGGATGCTGCCACTTGTCTTTTGCCTTTCCACCTAGTTCCATCCACCAGTTTGACCAGTAACCTCTTTTAACAGCTCTCCCATGCTGTTGTCTCCATAATTTATTTATTAATAATAAAATATTATGAATTACACTCCATTACTGTTGACTCTGTTGATTCATCAATCCCTACTTAGGATTAAGTTTAACATAATGTCTCATAAATATAATAAAACAATTTACATAATTTTACAAAATTGGGGTATGTGACATACACACCCCCTTAAAATGTAACATCGTCCTCGATGTTACTTATTCTTCATCCTCGGGAACCTCCTGGAACAGAATTGGGTATGCTTCCCGCATCTTACTTTCCAGTTCCCAGATAGCTTCTTCAGGACTAAGGTGCTTCCATTGCACCTTCAGCTGTCCAATTGTGCGGTTCCGCAGAGTAATTTTCCTCCTCCCGAGGATACAATCCGGTTCCACCAGAACTTCCACTTTTGGTTCTACCTGTACAACATTCCAATCAATCACATGAGTAGCATCATGAACATACTTTTTCAGAACAGAAATATGAAAAACATTGTGCACTTTTAAATTAGGTGGTAACGCTAGCTGATATGCAACTTGACCAATTCTAGATAACATTTCAAACGGACCACAGTAACGTGGCGCTAATTTTGCACAACTCCCCAATATTAGGGAGCTCTTCTTTGGTCTTACCTTTATGAACACATGCTCACCCACCTGGAACTCTTTAGGAGTTCTTTTCAAGTCTACTTGGCTCTTTTCCCGATCCTGGGCAACTTTCAAGTTCTCCTGCACTTGTTTTACAATCTGTTCCATTTCTTTTAACAATTCGGGTCCCAACACTAATCTATCTACTGGATTATTCCAGGAGATAGGAGTGTTACATTTACGCCCATACAGAATTTCAAAAGGACTGAACTTAGCTGATGATTGATAGTTGTTGTTGTATGCAAATTCTGCTAAATGCAAGTAATCCTCCCACTTACCTGGCTGATCCTTGACGTACATTCTTAACAGATCTTCCAACACCTGATTAACTCTTTCAGTCTGTCCGTCCGTCTGAGGATGGAAAGAAGTACTGAAATTCAGTGTTGAGTTTAATTCCTTAAACAATGATTTCCATAAATTCCCTGTGAATTTAGGATCCCTGTGTAAAATAATAACCTTCGGTACACCATGTAGCCGAAAAATCTGCTTTAAGAAAATGTTTGTTATATTTGCAGCCTTGTAAGTGGTTTTAACAGGAATAAAATGTGCTGCTTTACTTAACTTATCTACTACCACCATAATTGAATCATTCTGATTTTGATTTCTGGGTAATCCAGTAATGAAATCTAAGCTGATTATTTCCCACTTCCAACTAGGAATAGGCAAAGGTTGCAATAACCCAGCTGGATGTTGATGTTCTGTCTTCACTTGTTGACATTCCAAACATCTAGCTATATACTCAGCTACTTCAGATTTCATATTAGGCCAGAAATAATCTTTTCTCAACATGGTGACAGTCTTCTGATAGCTTGGATGCCCTGAGTAAGGGGTTTTATGCACTTCATCCAGAATCAACAATTTAACTTTAGACACATTAGGTACATACAGTCTATCCTTAAACAATAAAAATCCATCTTTATTTAGACTATAACCCTTAATTAAACTTTCTGTGGGTTCTTCTTTAGCTATAGCTTGTAATTTTTGATAAATTTCATCCAATTTTATCCCTTCAGTCAGCTGTTCATTTAAATTAGAAACATAAGTACTGATTGCTGTAGTAAAATTCAGCTTTGCATTTCTGCTCAAAGCATCAGCTACTTTATTTTCTTTTCCTTTTATGTGTTGAATTTCGAAATCGTATTCACTTAGAAAGGCTAACCATCTTGCTTGCCTTGCATTTAAGTTAGGCTGATCTAAAAGGTATTTCAGACCCTTATTATCAGTCATTAAAGTAAACTTTCTGCCTATTAAGTGGTGTCACCACATTTTTAAGGCATGAATAACAACAACCAACTCTAAATCATAAGTGGCATAATTCTTTTCATGTATCTTTAGTTTCCTGGACTCATAGGTAATGACATGCCCATTCTGAGTCAGTACTCCGCCTAGACCGTCATTACAAGCATCGGTGCAAACCACAAAATCTTTATTGGGATCCGTTATTCTTAGAATTGGCGCAGTTGTTAATAAAGTTTTTAGTTTCTTAAAGCTTTCTTCGTATTTTAAGTTCCAATCGAACTTCTTGCCTTTCTTTTGCAAGGAAGTGATTGGGTTGGCTATTTTTGAAAAGCCTTCTATGAATCTCCGGTAATAACTGGTGATTCCCATGAAAGACCTAACATCTGTTACGTCTTTTGGTACTGGCCAATCTTCGATTGCCCTGATCTTTTCAGGATCAACTGAAATCCCTTCCTTAGTCACCACGTGACCTAAGTATTGGATTTCATCCCTGAAGAAATCGCACTTACTGAACTTCGCAAAGAGCTGTTGCTCTCGCAGTTCTTGTAAGACTATCCGTAAATGTTCCCTATGTTCCTCTTCATTTTTAGAATAGATTAAAATATCATCGATGAATACAACAACAAACTTATCTAAGTATTTATGCATTATGTTATTCATTAGACACATAAAGACGGCTGGGGCATTAGTAAGCCCGAATGGCATTACGACAAATTCGTAATGTCCATACCTAGTTCTGAAAGCTGTCTTGAAAATGTCCTCTTCTTTAATTCTCACCCGATGATAGCCTGATCTTAGGTCTATCTTAGAGAACACTGTAGCTCCATGCAGCTGATCAAATAGATCATCTATGCGGGGCAACGGATATCTGTTTTTAATTGTCATTTTATTTAGTTGACGGTAATCTATGCAAAGTCGCATAGTTTCGTCTTTCTTTTTAATGAAGATTACCGGTGCTCCCCAAGGGGACACACTAGGACGAATATATTTCTTATCTATTAATTCCTTTAACTGTAATTTTAATTCGTTGAGTTCCAGAATATTCATATGATACGGAGCCTTCGAGCTAGGTACAACACCTGGTACCAGCTCTATTGTGAAATCCAGTTCCCTCCTGGGAGGTAATCCTGGAATTTCCTCCGGAAAAACATCAATAAATTCATTTAACAAAGGAATATCCTCTATTTTCATTTTATCTTTTTCAACTTTATTTGCCTCATCTGTAATGATTACAGCATAGGCCTTGCATCCTTTCCTGACTGCTCTTTTGAGCTGTAAGGCAGAAATCTGCCTAACTATAGTTTTCCTAGGAACACCCTTAACTGTTACTAGTGATTCATTATTATTTACACACGTAAATGTTTTATCAAAACAGTTTAAAACTACTCTGTGTTGTTCTAACCAGTCCATACCAATAAGTATGTCATACGAGCCAAGTGGTAGAACGTTTAATTTAACAGTAGTTTTAAAATCATTCATATCTAAAGCACAATCCTTAACATAACAATTTACCTTCCTTTTTGCCCCTGTGGCTAGTTGAACTAGCCAGGAGTTATCAAACTTTTCAACAGTCAGATTACACTTTTCTACTATCTGCGGTGAAATATAACTAAGACTTGCACCTGGATCTATTAGAATAGTTACAGGGGTTTTGTTAACCATACATTCTACTTCCACCATGGAAGTTTGATAATCAGCTTGGCGATTCTCCAACGCTGCATTGATTCGGGGCATAGTCCTTGCAAAGTCTCCAACAGTCATTTCATATTGAATTGTATGAATATTATTGTTTGGCTTCTTCTGATTTGGGCAAACTGAAGCATAGTGTGGGCCATTGCACTCCCAACACTTAAAAGGTTCCTTCCTTTCGAAATTCTTAATGAAATTTCCATGACTGTTAGAAGCCTCCTTGCTGCCCTTGAAGTTATTGGAATTGTTAGAAGCACCATTTTTGCTTCCCTGAAAGTTCTTACCATTAGAATGGTTTCTGTTCTTGTTATTTCTGAAATTCTTTTGGGGTACAAACTCTTTTTTCTTGAACTCAGGCTGATTACTGTTTTTTTTAGCCTTCGAGTTGGCTATTCCTTCTTTCTTTTTATTCTGTTCAAAACAGAAATTAACCTTTCGCATGGCTTCTTCCAGAGTTTTGGGGTTGTCATATTCGATTCTGTCTTTTATATGATATGGCAGGCAGATGAGAAACCGTTGTACTTTAGGTTTCTCATCAACTAAATATGGCACATATCTTAGCAGACTTAAGAACTTACTATTTAAGTCCTTCATAGTCATGGACCCAAGCTTTAACTCATAAAATTCCTTGGCCCTTTCTTCATAGTATTGTTTAGACAAAAACTTTTTCTTGAAGTACCTTTTAAAAGTACTCCAATTGACCTCTTTTTCCTTGATCCCTTTGACCCTTTTCAAATCTTGCCACCATATATCTGCCTTTCCAGAAAGGTTATATATGGCCATTGTTGCCTTCAGCTGATTTGAATAATTATAAATCTGAAAGTATTTTCTCATCCCGGATAACCAGGATTCTACCTCTTTTCCTTTTTCAGTTTCTCCATTGAAAATTGGGGGTTTTATTTTCTTGAAATCCCCAGAAATCTCTTCATAAGGCCTCTAATTTTTCTTCCTTTTATACAACTCGGCCTCACTACTGTCACTAGTAGTGTAATAGCTCTGTTGTTCCTTACTTCCTTCAGATGATGAGCTGCTATCAGGTTTAGCTAGTTTCATCTTTTTGGACCCTTTTTTATGGCTAGCTTCTTCAGATTCATACCTTCTGTTTCTTTCTTCAGTCTGAAATTTCTCTATCAGAATTTGATTTAACTCCTCTTGAGTCTTCAGAATTCTTCCATTATCCTTCTTGACTGATTCTATTTCAGTCTTTAACCCCTTTATGGTCTGCATCAATTTTGAGGAGTGAGCAGTTACCTCCTCTATCACAGGTTCTCTAGACATCTGTCTGGTCTCAGTGTTTGGAGATTCCTCCTCAGCATATTCTCCTAAATTCTCCATACCTACCTGTTAGATTCAGAAAAAATAATTTTCTTCCTTTCACATAAAACAAAATACAAGTTAGTACATATTTTTTTTTACTATTCTGCGGAAACTAATTGGGCCACATCAAGGCCTAGTGTTTGAACCATGCTCTGATACCACATTGTCAAAACCCCAAAATTTCTGAAAAAAATTAAAATTTTTTAAATCTACAAAACAATAAAGTTAAACAAATTAACTAGTATTAATTAGTTATATGTTAACAGTTTACTATTGAATTTATCAGTTAGCATGTTTAGTTATTGACCATATTTCTAGCTTACTGACTTTTGTTTCTTTCGTGACCATAAAGTGAACTGTTATGCATAACTGGGCTTACTTAACTTTCGAGCTAACGCAACGGTTTCTACTTTTCTTACAGATGTACAGGTAAGAGGTTGTGGCGCTGCATTTATAATTCTAGAGTAATTATTAGAAGATCATCGTAAGAGACAAAGTTCGAGAGTAAAAAAAAATAGTTCATTTCAATGTTTGCTCAGGTATATTTAACTGTTTTCTTTTCAGTAAATTAAATTAAGTTCCTATTGATCTGTCATCTTCTCTATTACTTTACAGTCGCATTTATTCCAATGCTTCTTTTAATTCTTTAAAGAAAAATCAAAATATAGGTACCGACTTTAAGGAACCTATAATAAGAATCCAGATGTAAGCAATCATTCCCATTCAAAAGAAATCTAATAAGGGTTTTCCTGTAATACTGCAAAGGTTTGGCCTATCCTTGCCAAGTTCTCGCTTTTTAATGAGGGTATCACCTTAAGTAAAACCATTATCTCCACCTGATAAATACCACTTTCTTGACACTAGTAACTGGTACTAAAGATACTATTTTATGCTATAAAAATAATTCATTAAAGATTATAGGCAGAAAGGAACCATTTTATCTAGCTTCCTATCATCATACCTTCTTCATGAACTTCTAAATATGCTAGCATATGAAGGGACTTAGCTTATACAAGTTAGAAATAAAAAACAACTCTATATTACTTCTCATAGCCTTGAACATAAATTAAATATAGACTACTCATTTTCAAAGTGGATTTTTATACTATTAAGGAGTTATGGCTTTAAACGAGGGATGATTCCCAAGGCCAATGGCAATACTATAATATAAACCCAAACGATTATATAACTTGCCCTAAACCACCATCTTAGGTCTCTTTAATATGATTCTTTGATTTCTTATAACAGAACTTGAGCAATATATATATAATGAAAAAGTTTATAAAAATAACTTGCGCCAAGGTGATCTCTACACGAATTATAAGTTTTAATACGACCTTTCCATGCATATAAACTACAATGATAAAGGTTAAGATTCTAATCAAAAACTTATTAATCACCAAGATATGTATAAATTTATACTATGAAGTCGTTTAAAAGATTTACAATAGTGTCCAATGATTAATAGAAAGGAGAACATGATGAATAATCATTTTTGCATGCAGCGTAGAACGAAGACTTGGATAAGATCTTTGATTATTCGTATGATTGAGAGTATCAATCCTCCAGCAAATTATGGGCTGAACTTTGTAAACAAACCTAATTTGCATCGATTATTAAACAGCTACCGTGGCATTATCTTAGCCAAGCATTATGTGGATATAAGTGTTATACTGCTAACCCTAATCTTCATTTGCTCCGTCTCCCTCGGCGCTGGTCGCGCTGCGACTGTGCTGGGAACCTTTGCGTGGCCCTTCTCTGTATGTCTCCACCGTATCATCTCCTAGTCGTGGCTTGCTCATCAGTTACATGTTGAGATTCGGTCTTTCGTTCTTCCATCACGCCCTTCTTTGCCGAACTGGATCGAACCCTAGCCAATGCTATTGCCTCCCTCCATGAGTTCTGATAGTTTGACCTATTGCATTGGCCTTTGTACACAGCTGCAAATAATAAAATCTCTTTTCTTTCGCTGTGGTAGGGTTAACTTCTCGTGTTGTCAGTTTTGTCGTCATTAATGGTGGTTGTCTTCTTGGAAGGAACAGGCAAGGGACTGGTCTGCGAACCCCTCTCACTTGTTGGTTAAATTCATTCTCATTTTTGTTTTTTTTTAAGCTACAACAATACTTAAGAGTTCTTACTTTGTGCCTACAGGATTTTTACTCTCCAGCAAAAGGCGGCCGTGGTTAAAGACCTGAGCAACAGTCAGCATAACCTAGTAATCCTGGTTACACCATGGCTTGTTCTCTTATGGTTTGCGTTTGATCCTTCAGGGGTTGGATTTTGAAAGCCTGTAACCCTTACGGCCTTTATTTAAAAGGCATGTTGCTGGTTTAAGGAGTTTAACAGATGAAACCCTTCATACGAAGTGAGGGTGTTACGGCTTAGGCCGGGATTGTAGATTTTTGTTAACCTTTACGCTGTAAAAGAAAAATCGAGGCTGCGAGCCAGTTGTGAAGAGGTTAAGACCTCGAAATTTTATTTTTACTGTACTTTCAAAGATTCAGGGTTTTTATCCAACTTTATATAATATAAATATACTGTTTGTTTGAAATGTTTTTTGATTATATTACAGCATGTATTTCCAGTCTGTGAACTGTGTAAAATACTAAATTGCAAGCTTATGATAGCCTTACAATATTAATTTATAATGCGGCTGTAGAATAATAATGTCTTATCTTAACAATTTGTATTTATTTACATAAGTTTAGAGTCATAGGGCCAAACCCTAATTTCTACAGTTTTAAGAAACAAAAATAATTTCTTAAACTAATACTATATATTACATATAAACTCTTTTTAAATCTGTGAGTAAATAAATGATTATTATCATATTGGCTGGGCTTGATAAACAAACAGCCTAAAGTTCTGTTACTTATCTTTATTTTTTATTATGTAACTGAATTATTTTACTATAGCTATTTTCTTTTATTAAAATATTGTCAGGTTAAATACCTGGATTATACTTGGAGTACTGGTTATGTAATTACTGTTAAGTGATACTAGGGTTACCATCTGAAGCTAAATAAGTTCTTACATTTTGCTTTTATTTTATTTAACAGAATTTCTAAGAAAAGTCTTAGTACTTTAAAGAGTCTATATATTCTGTAAGACTGAGTGTAGTTTAAATTGTAATTTGAGTATTTATAATCCTTAAGTTTTAAAAGATAAATGCTTCTATGTTGGATAGTATAAACTATAATATTATTATACCATTATTACTTACTAAAGCAAACACTATTCCTGTCTTTACTTGAGTAATGAGTCCTCTATAAGTGTAACCTTGATTATTTTCCAGCTTACAGATAATAGCATTATGCTGTTTAAATTTCTGTACTGATGTGTAGTTTCTTAATAAGGTTTTGATAGTCTCTAATCTATCTGTATAGTTCTTATTTTACTTATGAAAATAAGAAGAAGAATTGGTTAACTACTACTTATGCTCTATCTTATATAAATTATATAATAGCATGCATTTTTAATCTATAAAAGATAGAATACCATTCAAGTAATGTTAGAAATTGAAATAAAGAAAAAATAAAAAGTAAAGGAGCTAAATATAATACCACAGTTCTAGTTAGCCTACTTGAATATTGAAATAATTTTGCATTTGTATACTCCTACTAAAAAGTTCTGTAAGTATAAGTATTAACCTGTTTATAATCTGAAATAAAGAGAAATAATAGCTCTGTAACTTGTTATTGCTTTGAGTTAATTTCTAGAGTAAAATTATTCGAAAACAAGGTAGGAAACTATATAATAAAACAATATGACATCATATCTAACTTCTGCTTTCTATACTGTACAGTATCTTTTATTGAAAAACAACATACAGTAATTATAAAATGGTAAAACACTAGTGGTTACTGAAAGCAACTTCATAGGAAACTCGGTTCAGAATGACATTACTTCATAATATCGATATATTGTGCTGGAGTACGGTCTGGTGATACCAGATGTGGAAAAACACAGTAACTATTAACAGATTTAACTACTGATATTTTGAGATACTAACTTTACTGAAACTAACTAACTCCCCAGACATATAAAATAAACATAACATGCTTCCATTCATACTCAGTAAAACATAAAGAAATAAGTGATAGAACCTGTTTAAAGCTGTGGACAACAACAGCAATGGGAGGTCGTTCCTCCCTACCAACTCCTGGAGAGCGCTCAGACAGCGACTTCTCAGGACCCTCGAGCTTGCTCTGGTCTCCCTGGCTAGAACTAGGTGTAGCAAAGTCTGATACTAGTCCTCCCAAACTTAGTATTAACTCAGAACTATCAGTCAGTTTTCTCAGCCCAAATAGCTGTAATAAAATCAAGTTACTGCAGCAATCCACTCAAAACACTTTCTTACTGTTTTTCCCTCTTTCCTCAATGAAATTCCTGAATAACATTCACCTGAATGAATTCTCTCTGGAATAAAATCTGAGCAGCCTTAGCTCTCTTCATTGAGTTCTTTTAAAAGATTGCCTAGGTCTTTGTTGGGTTAACTGTCATTTAATGAGCCACCTGCTCTGATTCCACTTTCTTGGGGAATCATGACCCCAAATATAGGGAAGTTGCCACCTGCAACTTAGGAAGTGTTTGAGGATGCTGCCACTTGTCTTTTGCCTTTCCACCTAGTTCCATCCACCAGTTTGACCAGTAACATCTTTTAACAGCTCTCCCATGCTGTTGTTTCCATAATTTATTTATTAATAATACAATATTCTGAATTACACTCCATTACTGTTGACTCTACTGAGTCATCAATCCCTACTTAGGATTAAGTTTAACATAATGTCTCAGAAATATAATAAAACAATTTACATTATTTTACAAAATTGGGGTATGTGACAATAGACTTCCTTGAACCCATTGAAGATTCTTGAAACCATTGGAAGTACTCTTTCAATCCCATTGGGATCAATATTTCTTGAAACCATTTGAAGTACTGATGCAGGATCATCCTGCTCTCCTTTCAAAATTCAAGCTCAATGCTTGGCTAGACCTAGAAGGGGTCTTCAATTCCGAATTGATGGTCTTCAACCCATCACATTGTAATTAAACTTATGTAAAATATGTGATTCTAGATGGATAATGAGTCAATTAGGTGAATCACTAAGTGAGTGATGAGTCATTGATGAGTCATGTAATAGAACCCTCATCTAATGGCAACGAGTCAAAGGATAGGTTTGATAGTTTGAGTTAATTAAGCATGTTGTGGAGTGTATTGAGGATTTGAACTAGAATGGTTCATAAATCTTGTTGTGTATAAATATGTAATCCTATAAGGAATAGGGGGACAAAAGACAGGGTGAATATGAGTAGTAGAGACAGAGATACATAGGTCAGTAGGGCCTTTAGGAATCAAGTAAGGCCAATCAAATATGTATTAGGCCTAAGGATATCAAAACACAGGTTTTGAGACAATTATGAATGTACAGTTTCATTGTGTGGATGAATAAAATCCTATACGTATCTTTGTGTGTGATTACAGTTCTTTTTGAATGTATGATTTCATGAATTGAATAATTTGTTAAATCCCGCATTAATGAATGATAAGCTTGCGTGTGAATTCAGGGTTTTTGAAAGTGAGTAAAACAGAGATCGATTGATCGATTGATCGATTCTTTGATCAATCGAAGGAAGAATTTGATTATTAAGACTTCGTGAATGGATTTTATCTCGAATTAACCTTGTTGCAAGTTCGGGATCAACAGATCGATCAGTGCAAGGATCGATAATAATAAAGTTTTAAGTTGGTGCAGGTTGAATGGTCGAAATCGTCGTAGGAACAGATCTATGGTCAAGGAAGAATTCCATAAATAGGAGTTGCACCCAAGATACTCCTAAACCAATCGCCTAGATAACTTAATATTGTATGGGGGAAATAGATATTGGAGAATATCAACGGTCGTAATTTAGTTCCACAGCAAAGGGACGCAGATACGCAAAATAAAATGAAATTCCGCACTTGATAAGATATCAACGGCCATAAAACATTCTGCAAAAGATATAACAGTTGAGGACAAATCCGCATCAGAATACGGATCGACGGTCAAGATATATCCCATAGTAGATTATCGGTTCAGGAAGAGGCTTGAGGGAGTGGAAGTGCGGAAGAGAGAAGTTCAAAAATTGGAAAAGTGAGTTTCTAATTTTCGCATTCCGCATTGCGGAAAAGGTGAATGCAGAAATCCTGTTGCAGAAGAGAGCGTGCGGAAAGGGTGGATGCAGAAACTTTTTGTGGAAAGGAGCTTCTAGAAAGACAATTGTGGAAAAGCATATTTTCGAAAACCTGATTTCGGAATTGAACCTACGGAAGCAGAGCTGCGAAATAGAGCTGAGAAAGAATAAATATTTGGACAAGAAGCCAAATTTAGAGTTTGCTAAATGTAGAGCAAGCTAAATCCTGGGAAAGCGGATGGGATAATGGTTGTTTGGGGTTCCCTTCTGCATCACATTGGTATCATAGCACAACTAGCTCTTGGAATGAGGCAATGATCTTTTTGTTTTCTGTTATGATTATAATTAATTGTGGGAAAATATTTGTAGACAAAGAGTGTGTGGTTTCAATTGATATTAGAAACATGAGAGTGTAGAATAAATCCTTGGAAGCATTTAACATGTTACAACATACTAAAGGACATGGAGTTGTACACATGACACTTATATTCCTGATGAAGAAGAGTTTGTGAACTCTTAGACGAAAGAGGAAGCAGTGGCAGAACCCATAAATCCAATAGAGGTTGGAAAAGAGAGGACTAGTGCATGTTCTTAAAATATAAGTGGACCTATAGAAGCCAAACAAAAGAGAAAAGGAGATTCTCAAAAGGTTCTAGAGGAGAAAAACCAGAGATAGCAAAAGGGCAAGCTCAAGGAGAGAAAGCTTGTTGAGGTATAGGAAAGTAGGAGACTTGTTGAGGGAGGATTAGGAAAGTAGTCCACAAGTGGACAAGATGAAGTTCACAAAAGAGGAGAAGGAGACAGAAACAATGACTACTGAAGGTCATTGCAGGGGTTCAGAGAAAAGCCACAACAGAAGAAAGAAGAAAGAAATACAAGAAGGATGTAGCAAATAATTTCTAGAGTTAGCAAAAGACATTTTGTGCTTTGAGAAGCATATGCAAGCGGTTGAGGAAGAAAAATAGAGGTATGGTTCGGTCATGAAAAGGGAGGTAAGATGGAATTCACTACATGTGAAGATAATAATTGAAGAAAGAACTCAGAGAAGTTGAATCTGAGATGGAGGTTTCATATTGTGAACCTAAACAGGGTCCTTTGCTTGGAGAGGATGATGAAGCAGAAAAAGGGAGACCAATTGAGAGTCACATGGACCAAAGCCAGAAGTTTGTTCTGGGATTGAAGGACTAGATGACATGGTCTCATGGAGATAAACAAAAGAGAACACTTGCATATTTGGATAGACGTGTTGCTAGAAAAGAGGGGAAGAAATTTGTAATGACACATGAAGGGACTATAGTGTCTCAAGAGGATGATCAACACCTCGAAGAAATTATTGTTGCAGACTTGGTTAATGAAAACAAAAGAAAGTTTTCTAACTTCAGAAACTATGATGAAGAATTAGAAATGTTAGAAGACTGGTTGATAAATCCAAGGATTGATAAACATGACTTCTTAATGTTTAATAACAACATTGTAAAAGAGTATACAACAGATACAAGAATTGAATTATTTTATAATTTAGTGGATAGTAGCAGAGAGTCAAGAGGACAACAATAGTTTTAGGAAAAGAAGATGCATGTGTACCAGCCAAAGGATAGACTGGACATGGATATTGAATAACTAAGGTTGCTGATGGTGACGATGTCTCAGAGAAAAATGAAGAAAGAATGAAGATTTACATCAGCAGGGAAAATAGACAAAACAGTGCCAAAAGATAGATGACCGAAGAAGATTGCAGAAGCAAGGCTAGTGGAGCATTGCAACAGAAAACTTAGAAACCAGGAGAACTGAAGATGACAAAGACAGAACACCATGATGAGATGGATGATCAACTTCATAACAAAGTTTGGGATCTAAGCATACTGAATATGGAAGGTTATGACCAGGAGGTCATATTTGTTTCTTCCTGGGGAGTCTAATGCAGGAGCATCCTGCTCTCCTTTCAAAATTCAAGCTCAATGCTTGACCAGAACTGGAAGGGATCTTCAATTCTTAATTGATGGTCTTCGAACCACCACATTGTAATTAAACTTATGTAAAATATGTGATTCTAGATGGATAATGAGTCAATTATGTGAGTCACTAGGTGAGTGATGAGTCATTGATGAGTCATGTAACAGAACCCTCATCTAATGGAAGCGAGTCATAGGATAGGTTTGATAGTTTGAGTTAATTAAGCATGTTGTTAAGTGTATTAAGGATCTGAACCAGAATGGTTCATAACTCCTGTTGTGTATAAATATGTAAGCCTACAAGGCATAGGGGGACAGAAGATAGGGAGAATAGGAATAGTAGAGACAAATATATATAGGTCAGTATGGCCTTTAGGAATCCAGTAAGGCCAATCAAATATGTGTCAGGCCTAAGGAGATCATAAAACAGGTTCTAAGACAATTATGAATGTACAGTTTTATTGTGTGGACGAAGGAAAGCCTATTTCGACGTATCTTTGTGTGTGATTATAGTTCTTTCTGAATGTATGATTTCATGAATTGAATGTTTTGTTAAATCCTGTGTTAATGAATGATAAGCTTGCATGTGAATTCAGGGTTTCTAAAAGTGAGTAAAACAAAGATCAATTGATTGATTCTCTAATCAATCAAAAAAAGAATTTGATTATTAAGACTTCGTGAATGGACTTTATCTCGAATTAACCTTGTTGCAGGTTCGAGATTTGCAAATCGATTAGTGCAAGGATTGATACTAATTAAGGTTTAAGGTTGCACAGGTTGAATGGTCGAAATCGTTATAGGATCAAATCTACGGCTGAGAAAGAATTCCACAAATAAGAGTTGCACCCAAGATTCTCCTAAACCAATCACCCAGATAACTTAAGATCATACGGTGGAGATAGATCTTAGAGAATATCAATGGTCGTAATTAAGTTTCGCAGCAAAGGGATGTAGATCCACAAAGTAAAATGAAATTCTGCACTTGATCAAAGATCAATGTCCAGAAAAGATTCTGCAAAGGATATTTCAATTGAGGAGAGATCCGCATCAAAATACAGATCGACGGTAAATATCTATCCCATCACATTGTAATTAAACTTATGTAAAATATGTGATTCTAGATGGATAATGAGTCAATTAGGTGAATCACTAGGTGAGTGATGAGTCATTGATGAGTCATGTAATAAAACTCTCATCTAATGGCAACGAGACATAGGATAGGTTTGATAGTTTGAGTTAATTAAGCATGTTGTGGAGTGTATTGAGGATCTAAACCAAAATGGTTCATAAATCTTGTTGTGTATAAATATCTAATCCTACAAGGCATAGGGGGACAAAATACAGGGAGAATAGGATTAGTAGAGATCGAGAAATGTAGGTCAGTAGGGCCTTTAGGAATCAAACAATTCCAATCAAATATGTATTAGGCCTAAGGAGATCGGAACACAGGTTATGAGACAATTATGAATGCACACTTTCATTGTGTTGATGAAGAAAATCCTATTTCGACGTATCTTTGTATGTGATTACAGTTCTTTCTGAATGTATGATTTCATGAATTGAATGTTTTGTTAAATCCCATGTTAATGAATGATAAGCTTGTGTGTGAATTCAGGGTTTCTGAAAGTGAGTAAAACAGAGATCGATTGATCGATTCTCTGATCAATCGAAGGAAGAATTTGATTATTAAGACTTCGTGAATGGATTTTATCTCGAATTAACCTTGTTGCAGGTTGGAGATCTGTAGATCAATCAATGCAAGGATCGATAATAATTAAGGTTTAAGTTTGTGCATGTTGAATGGTCGAAATCGTCGTAGGAACAGATCTACGTCTGAGGAAGAATTCCGCAAATAGGAGTTGCACCCAAGATACTCCTAAACCAATCGCTCAGATAACTTAAGATTGTACGGTGGAGATAGATCTTAGAGAATATCAATGGTCGTAATTAAGTTCCACAGCAAAGGGACGTAGATACACAAAGTAAAATGAAATTCCCCACTTGATCAAAGATCAATGGCCAAAAAAAATTATGCAAAAGATCTGATGGTTGAGGATAGATCCGCATCAGAATATGAATTGACGGTCAATATCTACCCCATAGTAGATCAACGGTTCGGGAAGAGGCTTGTGGGAGCAGAAGTGCAGAAGAGGAGAAGTTCGAAAAAATGGAAAAGTGAGTTTCCAATTTCCAATGTCCACATTGCAGAAAAGGTGAATGTGGAAAGCCTGTTGCGGAAGAGAGCGTGCGGAAAGGGTGGATGCAGAAACATAGTTGTAGAAAATTTGTTGTGGAAAGGGGCTTGCAGAAAGGAAATTGCAGAAAAGAATCTTTGCGGAAACCTGATTGCAAAATTGAACCTGCAGAAGTAGAGTTATACAATAGAGTTGAGGAAGAAGAAATATTTGGACAATAAGCCAAATTTAGAGTTTGATAAATGTAGAGCAAGCTAAATTCTAGGAAAGAGGATGGGATAATGGTTGTTTTGGGTTCCCGTCTGCATCAGATTGGTATCAGAGCACAACTAGCTCTTGGACTGAGGTAATGATCTTTTTGTTTTCCGTTATGATTATAATTAATTGTGGGAAAATATTTGCAGACAAAGAGTGTGTGGTTTAAATTGATATTAGCCATAGGAGAGTGTAGAAGAAATCCTTCGAAGCATTTAACAGGTTACAACATACTAAAGGACATGGAGTTGTACACATGACACTTATGTTCTTGATGAAGAAGAGTTTGTGAACTCTTACAGGAAAGAGGAAGCAGTGGCAAAACCCATAAATCTAACAGAGGTTGGAAAAGAGAGGACTAGTGCATGTTCTCAAAAGATAAGTGGACCTGCAGAAGCCAAACATAAGAGCAAAGGAGATTCTCAAAAGGTTCTAGAGGAGAAGAACCAGAGATAGCACAAGGACAAGCTCAAGGAGAGATAGCTTGTTGAGGTATAATAGACAAGTGTCGAGACTTGTTGAGGGAGGCTTAGGAAAGAAGTCCACAAGTGAATAGTATGAAGTTCACAAAAGAGGATAAGGAGACAGAAACAATGACTACTGAAGGTCATTGCAGGGGTTCAAAGAAAAGTCACAACAGAAGAAAGAAGAAAGAAAGACAAGAAGTATGTAGCAGAGAATTGCTAGAGTTAGCAAAAGACATTTTGTGATTTGAGAAGCATATGCAAGTTTCTAAGGAAGAAAAACAAAGGTATGGTTGGGTCATGAAAAGGGAGGTAAGATGGAATTCACTACAGGTGAAGCTACAACAAAAGATGTTTGTTGAATTGAAGAAAGAACTCAAAGAAGTTGAATCTAAGATGGAGGTTTCATATTGTGAACCTGAACAGGGTCCTTTGCTTGGAGAGGATGACGAAGCAGAAAAAGAGAGACCAATTCAGAGTCTCATAAATTCCGTAAAAAGTACAAATAAAATTATGCAGGAGATGGCTGTGAGGCCGAATGAGACCAAAAGGTCTTATGTTTTTTAGACTGATGATTTGTTTGTGATTGTAGGTTTTGTTGTTTTGTTGCAAATGATGGGCATTCCTTTGAAACTGTTTTAAAATTTGATGAAGAAAGTATCTCAAATGAAGAAAGGTCTGAAGTATTACACCGAAAGGAACCCATTGATGAGTTGCTTGATGGAGGAACATAGTCAGTTGAAGATGATCTGAAGATCAAGGAAGAAAAAGAAATGAGAAAAGACATTTCTACAAGGCAGAATCAAGATTGTATTTTGATGAAGGAGAGAGTTAAAGAGTCACCTTGGATTGTCATGGAGTCTAAAGAAGAAGAAGATGTGCTTTCCAAAAGCATGATAGTAGAACATGATTATGTTGTAATAGAAGATGAAAGGGTACCATATGAAGAAGGTATGGAACCTGTATTTCAGACTGTTGTAGAAATAGGTGATGGTGACAGATGGATGTGTTCAGACAAACACGACAAGATGATGCCATAAAAGATATCAATAGGGACTTCAGAGTCTCATATTTTTAAATATAATGTTTTGTGTATGACTGCAGGTATTTAAGAACACTTAAAAGATGTGTCTATGCAGGTTGTGAAGCATAGGATGGATTCTTTGAGGAAAAAAGGAAAAATAAAAAATTGGACCATTGACAGAAGAATATGTTCACTATTGTGAAGCGTAACATTAAATCATCTTAGAAGAATATGGTTCAGAAGAGGGACTAGCTGAAAGTCTCATGAACTCTTGGGAGAGTTCATATCAACAAGAGAATATGCTGATAGCAAAGTCAATGGGAGATAAAATTTTCAATATTTTTGAAATTAATGAATTGTGTATATCTGCAGGAATAACATGTGATGAACCTTATGAGGTTGTCTTAGAGGTAAAAGAGGAAGAAGGAGAGTATCCATATATTCTTCACATGTACCAAAGCCAGAAGTTTGTTCTGGGATTGAAGGACGAGATGACATTGTCTCATGGAGATAAACAAAAGATAACACTTGCATATTTGGATAGATGTGTTTCTAAAAAAGAGGGGAAGAAGTTTGTCATGACACATGAAGGGACTATAGTGTCTCAAGAGGAATATCAACACCTCGAAGAAATTATTGTTGCAGAGTTGGTTAATGAAGACAAAAGAAAGTTTTCTAAGTTCAGAAATTATGATGAAGAGTTAGAAATGTTAGAAGACTGGTTGATCAATCCAAGGATTGATAAACATGACTAATTAATGTTTGATGACAACATTGGAAAAGAGCAAACAAAAGATACAAGAATTGAATTATTTTATAATTTAGTGGATATCAGCAGAGATTCAAGAGGACAACAACAGTTTCAGGAAAAGAAGATGTAGGTGTACTAGCCAAAGGAAAGACTGGACATGGATATTGAAGAACTAAGGTTGTTGATGGTGAAGATGTCTTAGAGAAGGAATGAAGAAAGAATGAAGATTTACATCAGCAGAGAAAATAGACAAAACAGTGGCAAAAGACAGATGGCCGAAGAAGATTGCAGAAGCAAGGCTAGTGGAGCATTCCAACAGAAAACTTAGAAACCAGGAGAACTGAAGATGACAAAGATAGAACAACATGATGAGATGGATGATCAACTTCAGAACAAGTTTTGGGATCCAGGCATACTTAATATGGAAGGTTATGACCAGGAGGTCATATTTCTTTCTTCCTGGCGAGTTTGATGCAGGAGCATCTTGCTCTCCTTTCAAAATTCAAGCTCAATGCTTGACCAGACCTGGAAGGAGTCTTCAATTCCAAATTGATGGTCTTCAAACCATCACATTGTAATTAAACTTATGTAAAATATGTGACTCTAGATGGATAATTAGTCAATTATGTGAGTCACTAGGTGAGTGATGAGTCATTAATAAGTCATGTAATAGAACCCTCATCTAATGGCAGTGAGTCATATGATAGGTTTGATAGTTTGAGTTAATTAAGCATGTTGTTGAATGTATTGAGGATCTGAACCAGAATGGTTCATAAATCTTGTTGTGTATAAATATGTAAGCCTACAAGGAAAATGGGGACATAAGACAGGGGGAATAGGAGTAGTAGAGACAAAGATACAGAGGTCAGTATGGCCTTTAGGAATCCAGTAAGGGAAATCAAAGATGTATCAGGCCTAAGGAGATCAAAACACAGGTTATGCGACAATCATGAATTTACAGTTTCATTGTGTGGATGAGGAAAGGCTATTTCGGCGTATCTTTGTGTGTGATTATAGTTCTTTTTGAATGTATGATTTTATGAATTGAATGTTTTGTTAAATCTCGAGTTAATGAATGATAAGCTTGCGTGTGAATTCAGGGTTTCCAAAAGTGAGTAAAACAGAGATCGATTTATCGATTCTTTGATCAATCAAAGGAATAATTTGAATATTAAGACTTCATGAATGGATTTGATCTTGAATTAACCTTATTGCAGGTTCAAGATCTGCGGATCGATTAGTGCAAGGATCGATAATAATTAAGGTTTAAGGTTACGTAGGTTGAATGGTTGAAATCGTCCTAAGAAAAAATCTACGACTGAAAAGGAATTCCACAAATAGGAGTTGCACCCAAGATACTCCTAAACCAATCTCCTAGATAACTTAAGATCATACGGTAGAGATAGATCTTAGAGAATATCAATGGTCGTAATTAAGTTCTATAGCAAAGGGATGTAGATCCGCAAATTAAAATGAAATTCTGCACTTAATTAGAGATCAACGTCCAGAAAAGATTTTGCAAAATATCTATTGGTTGAGGACAGATCCACATCAAAATACGGATCGACGGTCAAGATCTACCCCACAATAGATCAACGGTTCGGGTAGAGGCTTGTGGGAGCAAAAGTGCAGAAGAGAAGAAGTTCAAAAATTGGAAAAGTGAGTTTTTTATTTTTGCATTCTGCATTCCGCATTGCAGAAAAGGTGAATGCGGGATGCCCGTTGTAGAAGAGAGCGTGCAGAAAGGGTGGATGTGGAAACAGAGTTGCAGAAAGGAGCTTGGGAAAAGATAATTACGAAAAATCATGTTTGTGGAAACATGATTGCAGAATTGAACCTACATAAGAAAAGCTACGTAATAGAGTTGAGGAAGAAGAAATATTTAGACAAGAAGCCAAATTTAGAGTTTACTAAATGTAGAGTAAGCTAAATCCTAGGAAAGCAGATGGGATAATGGTTGTTTGGGGTTCCTGTCTGCATCAAGTGCTCTTTTAATCCCGTTGGGTTCAATATTGATCATTGATATGCAGTACGTTGATATCCTTTGCAATTATCCATAGCAGTAGAGTTGGTGCTGAAGGAATCGCTAACAGACATCACAACAGGTATTGAAAAGGACAAAACCAACAGCAATGAAACCGTCCAAATTACAACCATTTTATAACCGATTTTCACAGATCTCAGTCCTTTTTATGGCGTACAACTAGTTTATTTGTTGATGCTAACGTGTCTTCAATGGCATTCCAACATTTTTATGAAAATTAGACTCAACACAGTTAGGGTTAATGACTAACAATGTTCGCTGGTGGGTTAATTGTGTCAAGACAAGGCTTAGCAGTCAATTAAATTCAAGAAGATCTTATGTTATTTTAAGAAAAATTTCAAGAACAAGAACTTATGCAATCATACAAAGAGAATAATCTAGTACTAGTATAGTGTAGTGCATATCACATTTTACCTTGGGAAACCTTAGTGGGAGAGAAGAGGGGATAATTGTGATGAACAAGTTCGCCCTTCTCATGATCCATGCTTTCTCAACCTATGATATTTAGTCTTGTTCGATCGATAAATAATTCAGTTCACTTCAGTGGCTACTACTATCGATCGATTGATAATTCAGTTTGCTTGAATGGCTATGACTATAGATTGATTGATAATCGAAAACTCCTTCGCTTCAAGATTGTGCAGGTGACATAGAATCACACACAAAAAATAAAGTGAATTATGATAGGTTTTTATGATGGGATGGATATATATAATATTCTTGCATATGTTAGAACTAAAATTGACCATTGACTCAAATTTAACTGTAAAAGCATGGAAGCTTATCTGCTATCAAATTTGAATGTAGGAACATGGAGGCTTACGTTGTTTCGTAGGAGGAAGGAAATTAAGTTTAAGGTAGATAATGTAAGATAGGTTTATATTAGCACTTGCTTCAAGGAGAAGAGGAAGGAAATTAAGCTTAAGGTATATGATGTAAGATAGGTTTATATTAGCACTTGCTTCAAGGAGAAGGTGCAATAATAGTTTGAATATGTGAATTAAAATAGTATTCTACATTTGGAAAAAAATGGGTAAGACTAATTCAATTATTTTTAAGTATTTAGAAAAATAAAAAATATTATAATAGTTCGAATATGTGAAGTAAAATAGTATTCTACATTTGGAAACAAAATGGGTAAGACTAATTCAATTATTTTTAAGTATTTAGAAAAATAAAAAATATTATAATAGTTCGAATATGTGAAGTAAAATAGTATTCTACATTTGGAAACAAAATGGGTAAGACTAATTCAATTATTTTTAAGTATTTAGAAAAATAAAAAATATTAAAATGCAAGTTTTTTTTAGAGACTTAAAAGATTGTTTAGGAAGCATATGAGTATTTATTATATTGATACTTATTTTAATGATTTTTTTATATGGTTACACATTTTCTCTTATACTAAAATTTAAAATTTATTTAACTTTATAACTATTATTGACTATATGTCTAAAATAGTCAATAATAGTTATAAAGTTAAATAAAGATTAACCCAACAACAACTTCAATATATGTCTAAAAGTTATAAAGATTACATGGAAATGAGCAAACAACTTAAAAATTTAATAATGATGTGACCCTTCATACAAAATAGAATTTAAGACATTGAAATGTGATACATTTTCCAAAAATATTAGAAAGCTAAATTAGGTGAATGCAAAAGTATATATTTATATAATAAGAGGTCAAAAACAATGATAAGAACACCCAATTGCTTGTTCCTTTTACTTTTATGTCGCACATATTTTAACAAAAAAACAACCATTGCACTTATTTATCGTCTTTATTCACTATAGTTGGATATGGTGTCAAACCAATTTCCTATTCCATATAGTACGAAAATATAGTGAAACATATAATGAAAAATGGATCATTTTTAAGTGACATTTTAGTCTAAGTAATGTTGTCTTTGAAAGGAAGACAACCATGCCAAGAATCAGAGGAACGCCAGATTCTGGAAAAATTTCATGGCCTGACGGATTCGATGGAGATCCTGAAACAGGGTTTCCAAATTCGCCTACATTCATTCCATGGTTTTTGGCCCTGACATTTCTTTGATAGCCGTCTGCAACACTCTCTGAATCGAAATAGTTGCAGAATCTTGGAAATTTTGTTGTAACGTGCATGATGATAGCAGGAAGATCCGTGCAAAAAAATCTCTTATCCTTTTCTCAAAAATCCATCATAAAACATTCTGCAACAGATTTGAAATATCGAAACATAGAGCTAAACCAAAGAAGTATGATGTCTAAAATTTTGCAGAGACTTGTGACGTTCCATGATTCTGTGATACAATCAAGGTTGATAATAGATTTCATTGAACCCATTGAATATTCTTGAAACCATTAGAAGTACTCTTTTAATCTCGTTGGGATCAAGATTTCTTTAAACCATTTGAAGTGCTCTTTTAATCCCGTTGGGTTCAATCTTGATCATTGATCTGCAGTGCGTTGATATCCTTTGCAATTATTCGTAGCAATAGAGTTGGTGTTGAAGGAATTGATAACAGACATTACAACAGGTATTGAAAAGGATAAAACCAACAGCAATGAAACCGTTCAAATCATGCGCATTTTATAACCGGTTTTCACAGATCTCAGTCATTTTTGTGGCCTGTAGCTGGTTTCTTTGTTGATGCTAATGTTTCTTCAATGGAATCCCAACACTTTTCTGAAAATTAGACTCAACACAGTTAGGGTTAATGACTAACAATGTTCGTTGGTGGGTTAACTGTGTCCAGAAAAAGATTAGCAGTCAATTAAATTCAGGAAGATCTTATGTTATTTTAAGAAAAAATTCAAGAACAAGAACTTATGCAATCATGCAAAGAGAATAATCGAGTACTAGTATAGTGCAATGCATATCACATTTTATCTTGGGAAACCTAAGTGGGAGAGAAGAGGGGATAATCGTGATGAACAAGTTCGCCCTTATCATGATCCATGCTTTCTCAACCTCTGATATTTAATCTTGTTCGATCAAAAAATAATTCAATTCGCTTTAGTGGATATCGCTTCAATGGCTACTGCTATCGATCGATTGATAATTCAGTTCGCTTGGATGGTTATGACTCTAGATTGATTGATAATCGAAAACTCCTTTGCTTCAAGATTGTGTAGGTTACATAGAATCACGCACAAAAAATAAAGCGAATTATGACAGGTTGATATGATGGGATGGATATATATAATATGCTTGCATACTTTAGAACTAAAATTGACCAGTGACTAAGTCAATTTAAATTGACCGTTGACTCAAATTTAACTATAAAAACATGGAAGCTTACTTGCTTTCAAATTTGAATGTAAAACCATGGATGCTTATGTAGTTTCATAGTAGGAAGGAAATTAAGGTTAAGGTACATGATGTAAGATATTTGTTTATATTAGCACTTGCTTCAAGGAAAAGGTGCAATAATACTTTGGATATGTGAAGTAAAATAATATTCTACATTTGGAAACAAAATGGGTAAGACTAATTCAATTATTTTTAGGTATTTAAAAAAATAAAAATATTAAAATGCAAGTTTTTTTAGACACTTAAAATATTGTTTAGGAAGCATATGAGTATTTATATTGATACTTATTTTAATGATTTTTTTTTACGGTTACACATTTTCTCTTATATTAAAATTTAAAATTTATTTAACTTTATAACCATTATTGACTATAAGTCTAAAAGTTATAAATATGACATGGAAATGAGAAAACAACTTAAAAATTTAATAATGATGTGGCCCTTGATACAAAATAGAATTTAAGACATTGAAATGTGATACATTTTCCAAAAAGATTACAATGCTAAATTAGGTGAATGCAAAAGTATATATGTATATAATAAGAGGTCAAAACCAATGATGACAACACCCCATTGCTTGTTCCTTTTACTTTTATGTTGCACATATGTTAACAAAAAAACAACCCTTGCACCTATCTATTCTCTTTATTCTAAATCAAATCTGTCAACCAATAGAAAATAAAATCAATATTTAAAATATTTATTATAATTTTTTGGGCAGAGATTGGACCTTTTTGCACTATTCTCCTAAAAATGTTAGAGAGGAAGAGATTATTACTTAATATTTAATCTTAAATTTACTTCATTGAAAATTATGGCATTGAGTAAACAATTGAAAAAAAGTGTATAAAAGATGCAACAAAATTTTGTAATAGAATGGGAGCTCAAGTGGGACATAATAGTAAATTGGATACACATTTTCTTTCAACATCAAAAGAATGCATGACAAAAAGTTACATACATATAATGTATGAATACAGTAAATACGAGCATGTAAATTATGAATACATGTGTTGGTGTTTATGTTATGTGTAATCATCCTATCAGGGTAAGTCAGAAATGAGTTTTTCAACAAAATATACATGTTAGTTATATAAGAGGAATATGTGCACTTTAGACAGTATGGCTTTTGTGCATTCATTGATACATTGTGAATTTTCAAAGGATATAATGTTGTTGTCATTGAAAACTTATGGTCTATTTTTATGTAAAGACAAATCCAACAAAACCCAATGGCCTCAAGATTTGCTTCCACATAACAATTAAATGTATTATTTGTAGGAAACGTGTGTGTGTGTGTGTGTGTGTGTGTGTGTGTGTGTGTAAGACACAATCACACACACACACACAAACATACAACTTTTATAATAATATGAGTGTTATATTTGAATGGTTCCTAGAAAAAACCAAGAAAAAAATGGCAAAATCAGACCAACAAAGATAGAATATAAAAGTTGTGGCAAGGGTTTCAGCCAAATAATTATTATTATTAAAATAAAAAGTGCAAGGGTTTAACAGGTGCACATATGATTCCTTACAACAAACACTAATTACCCTAACCTCTCTAGGATATTTCAGAGACGCCATATGATTCAGAAGAACATAACATAAATTATAAACCATCTTGCAATGTGATACAATTATAATATATCCAAACTTCGCGATTTTGATTTTGTGTGCATAGGCAATCATTTGCAGATACTGCAGAAACAACTAAACAAAAGTATGCTCTCCCCCAATAACTGAAAACCATCGTATAAGTATAATAAGCGCAATGGATATGTGGACGTGTTGTGTTCACCCTAATGGACTTGTGAAAGTTGATGCACGCCGTAGGGGGAGAGGGTATTATTATGAATGTGCATGGATCTCCTTATAGGATTAGTCTTCACTTTTTTACTTCGAGATCCCTAATGAATTGAACAAATCAAACAAATAATTATAAGTAGAATTATACAATTAATTAATGAGAGAAAATGCATATGATATACATGAGCTATGGAAGAGTATAAAATACCTCATTGGAACCTACGATTTATATATAGTCGATAAATCTCCCAAACCTTGGAGATTCAGTGGATTTCTTCGTTGTTTTATTTATTTCTCCAAAGTAACATGCTATCTATTTCTTCTTTTTGGTCAACTTTGTGAAATGATTATCTCTAGGCTTATTAAACTTGTTTTGACTTATGTTTGAGCAATAAGACTCCGAGAGAAACTTCTTGGGATCCTTTAGAGATCTTAGCATCAACAGTATAATCAAAACCAAAGTAGCCACAACAAACATAGTTGGCCACAATCTATTCTCCTGGTCATGTATAGAAAACTGATCAAGGTTTTGAGAATTATAAGGATCTTTTGCATCACTATAACTGTCTGATTCTTTAATTATATCAATGGCATCATGCTGCTCTATTTCTGCAGGTACTGATCCTTCAGTTTCATTGTAGAAATGATCAATTCGATCCATATCATGTTCAATACTTTGAGTATCCATAACAGAACAAGTGTTCATACTGCCTTCTCTTGGGAAGATAACCATGCCAAGAATCAGAGGAACGCCGGATTTCAGAAAAATTTCATGGCCTCACCGATTCGACGGAGATCCTGAAAGAGGGTTTTCAAATTCACCTACATTCGTTCCATGGTTTTTGGCCCTCACATTTCTTTGATTTTCGTTTGCAACACTCTCTAAATCGAAATAGTTGCAGAATCTTGGAATTTTTGCTGTAACGTGCATCATGCTAGCAGACAGATCCATGTAGAAAACACTCTTCACCTTTTCGTAAAAATCCATCATAAAACATTCTGCAACAGATCTTAAATATCAAAAACACAGATCATAAAACATTCTGCAATAAATTGAACCCACTAAACATTCTTGAAACCATTTGAAGTACTCTTTTAATCCTGTTGGGTTCAATCTTGATGGTTGATCTGCAATAAGTTGATAACCTAAGTTGCAATTCTAGGTAGCAGTACAATTGAAGCTGGAGGAATTGCTAACAGACATTACAAAAGCTATTGAAAAGTATAAAACCAACAACAATGAAACCATCCAAATCACGACCATTTTATAACTCATGAAACCGTCCAAATCACGATCATTTTATAGCTCATTCGATAGATCGAAAACTCCTTCGCTTCAAGATTGTGTAGGTGACATAGAATCACGCACACAAAATAAAGCGAATTATGATAGGTGGTTATGATGGGCAAGATATATATATAATATTCTTGCATAGGCGTTAGAACTCAAATTGACCATTGACTAAGTCAATTTAATTTGACCGTTAACTCAAATTTAATTGTAAAAACATGGAAGCTTACCTGCTTTCAAACTTGAATGTAAAAACATGGAGGCTTACGTCGTTTCGTAGGAGGAAGGAAATTAAGGTTAAGGTACATGATGTAAGATACGTTTATATTAGCACTTGTTTCAAGGAGAAGGTGCAATAATACTTCGAATATGTGAAATAAAATAGTATTCTACATTTGGAAACAATAGGTTTATATTAGCACTTGCTTCAAGGAGAAGGTGCAATAATATTTCGAATATGTGAATTAAAATAGTATTCTACATTTGGAAACAATAGGTTTATATTGGCACCTGCTTCAAGGAGAAGGTGCAATAATACTTCGAATATGTGAATTAAAATAGTATTCTACATTTGGAAACAATAGGTTTATATTGGCACTTGCTTCAAGGAGAAGGTGCAATAATACTTCGAATATGTGAATTAAAATAGTATTCTACATTTGGAAACAATAGTTTTATATTGGCACTTGCTTCAAGGAGAAGGTGCAATAATACTTCGAATATGTGAAATAAAATAGTATTCTACATTTGGAAATAATAGGTTTATATTAGCACTTGCTTCAAGGAGAAGGCGCAATAATATTTCGAATATGTGAATTAAAATAGTATTCTACATTTGGAAACAATAGGTTTATATTGGCACTTGCTTCAAGGAGAAGGTGCAATAATACTTCGAATATGTGAAGTAAAATAGTATTCTACATTTGGAAACAAAATGGGTAAGACTAATTCAATTATTTTTAAGTATTTAGAAAAATAAAAAATATTAAAATGCAAGTTTTTTTAGAGACTTAAAAGATTGTTTAAGAAGCATATGAGTATTTATATTGATACTTATTTTAATGATTTTTTATATGGTTACACATTTTCTCTTATATTAAAATTTAAAATGTATTTAACTTTATAACCATTATTAACTATATGTCTAAAAGTTATAAAAATTACATGGAAATGAGCAAACAACCTAAAAATTTAATAATGATGTGGCTCTTGATACAAAATAGAATTTAAGACATTGAAATGTGATACATTTTTTAAAAAGATTACATTCACCTAAATTAGGTGAATGCAAAACTATATATTTATATAATAAGAGGTCAAAACCAATGATGAATGCAGAACTATATATTTATATAATAAGAGGTCAAAACCAATGATGAGAACACACAATTGCTTGTTCTTTTTACTTTTATGCTGCATATATTTAAAAAAAAACAACCATTGCTCCTATCTATCCTCTTTATTGAGAATCAAATTCGTCAATATTTAAAATATTCATTATAATTGTTTGGGAAGAGATTGGACCCTTTTGCACTATTCTCATAAAAAGGTTAGAGAGGAAGAGATTATTACTAGTATTTAATCTTAAATTTACTTCATTAAAAATTATGGCACAGAGTAAACAATTGAAAAAAAGTGTATAAAATATGCAACAAAGTTTGTAATAGAATGGGAGTTCAAGTGGGACATAATAGTAAATTGGATATACATTTTCTTTCAACATCAAAAGAAGGTATGATAAAAAGTTGCATGCATATAATGTATGAATACAGTAAAGATGAGCATGTAAATTATGAATACACGTGTTGCTATTAAGTTATGAGTAATCATCCTATCAAGGCAAGTTGGAAATGAGTTTTTTAACAAAATATACATCTTAGTTATATAAGAGGAATATGTGCACTATAGACAGTATGGTTTGTGTGCATTCATTGACACATTGCAAATTTTCAAAGGATAAATTGTTGTTGTCATTGAAAACTTGTGGTCTTTTTTTATGTAAAGCCAAATCCAACAAAACCCAATGGCCTCAAGATTTGCTTCCACATAACAATTAAATGTATTATTTGTGGGAAACGTGTGTGTATAAAACACACACACACACACACACAACTTTTATAATCATATGAGTGTTATATATATTTGAATGGTTCCTAGAAAAAAACAAGAAAAAAATTGGTAAAATCGGACCAACAAAGATAGAATAAAAAAGTCGTGGTTGTTATAGTTGGAAAAATCTTCTTAGTAAATTATCAGGTTAGATGATGCATTAAATTTAGCAAAGAGAAATAGATGCCATGTATAAACCGACAAATGTAAGCATGTTTGTGTAGGAGAAGTATACCGTGTACAATAATTAATAGCATATGATCAACACTTTAAGAGCTAGGCTTGCTAAATTAAATAGGTTATCTTTTAAATGTGGAAATATCCATTTAAATAAAATATACTAGGAATCATTAAGGACAGTTTCTATAGAAACAAGGTAGATTTAAGAAAAAGAGGTCCATATTGGAATGTGCATTTTCAAGAGAGACACACAATGAAAATGAATACATATTGTAACATGCAAAACGATCAAACATAGAGAATTGAGATTTCACATAAATTACATGTTTAGAGAAATGCATAGTCTGTCCTAAGCATCACAGGTGTTCATTGCTTTATGAGATTAAATTTAGCATTAGTTTAACTATGCCATTGAAAAGAAGAGAATTTGACAATTGTTTGTAATCTTTGATCATTTAAGGACCAAGAACATATGAAATTCTCAGGATTCTTGTATGAACATCTTGTATGCTTATGACATTAATTTGACATGCCTTGGTTAGTATCTATGTGACCTCGTTTAAAAATGCATCATTGAAGTGAAAGTTCAAGCTAGGTAGTGTTGTTTTTGAAAGGAAATGTTACCGAAATTTTGGCAAGACAATACAAGTTGAACATAAGTAATTGTACCTGTCAAGATAAGAAAAGTTGGATATGGTGACAAACCAATTTCCTATTCCATATAGTACGAAACTATAGTGAAACATATAATGAAAACTGGATCATTTTAAGTGACATTTTAGTCTAAGTAATGTTGTCTTTGAAAGGAAATGGAAAAATAATTTTGGCATGACAGTAAAAAATAAACACAAGTAAAAGTACATGTCAATATAGGAAAATTGAACATGAGTAATTGTACCTGTCAAGATAGGAAAAGTTGGATATGGTGCCAAACCAATTTCCTATTCCATATAGTACGAAAATATAATGAAACATATAATGAAAAATGGATCATTATTAAGTGACATTTTAGTCTAAGTAATGTTGTCTTTGAAAGGAAATGGAAAAATAATTTTGGCAAGACAATAAAAAATAAACACAAGTAAAAGTACATGTCATTATAGGGAAATTTGGATATGGTGTTGGATCAATTTCCTCTCCCCCCTAGTAATACACTCCAAGAATTGTAGGCCAAGTGTCAAATAGTCAAAGGAATTGTCAAACCATGAATTATAACAGTTTATGGCATTAGGAGACAACTAATGAGAAGAGAAAAGCACCTAAACTTGAAAAAAAAAAACAACTATTTCTAACTAGAATAAAAGCAAGAACTAAATGGAGCAATTTAATATGTTTAACAAGTTTGAACAGTGTTATTAAAACGGATGAAATTGTAATTGTGAAATACCCTCAGATTGGCTTACTATGGCATTGAAAAGAATAGAATTTGACATTTGCTTGTAATCTTTCCTCATTTGAGGACCAAGAACATATTAACTTCTCAGAAATCCACATATTGGTACAAATGCCTTGTATGCTTATGAAATTAATTTGACATGCCTTTCTTAGTAACTATGTGACCTTGTTTGTGCAGAGGGGGGAGTAAAATGTGCATTGTGGAATGAAATGCAATATAGCACAATGGAAAAGGTTAAAAAAATGCATCATTGAAGTGAAAGTTCAGGCTAAGCAATTTCGTCTTTGAAAGGAAATGTTACAACCATTTTGGATAGGAAGTAAAAAATGAACAAAAATTAAGCGTGCCTCTCAAGATAGGGAAAGATGGATATGGTTTTAGATTAATTTCTTATTCCCTCTTGTATGAGACTCTAGTGAAACCTATAACAAAAAATGAGTCATTGAAGTGACATTTCAATACATGTAATGCTGTATTTGAAAGGAAATGGTAGTTTTTTTTGGCTAGACAGTAAAGACTAAACACAAGTCACAAAGTATCTATAAATATAGGGAAAGTTGGATATGGTATTGGATCAATTTTATCTTCCTTATAGTATGAAACTCCAATAAATTCAAGTCAAATGTCGAAGAGTCAGAGGCATTTTCCAAGCATTATAACAGTTTATGGCAGAAGGAAACAACTAATGTGAAGAGGAAAGCGCCTAACTTGAAAAAAAGTCAAGATAATTTCTAACTTGAACACAAGCATTCGCTAAGTGGAATAGTTGAATACTTTTCACCAATTTGAAATTTTTTATTAAAATGGATGAAATTGTAATTGTGAAATATCCTAGTGTTGGATTTTCATAATGCAAATAGATCGTGTAAAAAAAAATTGCTTGATATAAATCAATTTCAAACGCTCGTATGGTAGAAATCTATTTTGATGTGAAATTTATTAGGTCATAAAAAATGACAAGCTATAGGTGTTTTCTTCTTCATAAGAAAGGGAAAGAAAGTGTTATTTACTCTAAAACAATGCACATAAAGGAATGTATTTGGTGCTACAAAATACGCAAAAAAAAATTGTAAGAGATTGGGGAACAACACACAAAAGCATACAATTTTAACAAAAAAGAAATCCACAATTCTAATATCTTTAATTTGATAAAGTTGAAACTGAAGGTTATGTTCATGTTACAAAATTATTGGAGGAATGCAAAAAAAAAGGGGCACATAAATCATGTATATAGATGTTTGTAATTTACAGAAGAATCTTGAAAAAGTGGGTATTTCTAAAACAAAGCTATGGCATAGTCCACCAAAGAAAAATGGACCAAAATCCCAACAAACAGTGGCACCATGAAAAAAAACTTTAATTGCGTAGGAAGTATAGAGTTTTGAGAATATCTAAATACGACTAAAATAAGAAACAGTTATGAGAAAATATATATTTAAGAAGATTACAGAAAAACTCCAAAGACACGATAATTACAATGGAGTGTTTTCTACTAGTTTATATAGAGAGTAGCATGGGAACATAATATTGTACAATGAAAGACCACAATAATTCTAATAATAAATGTACAATTTAAGGGGATTATGTCTAGGCCGTTGGGATTCTTTAGAATGCATGGATTTAGAAATTGCTCCTCTTTCCTGTGCACTAATTTGCAAGAGTGAAGCAAAATAATGATATTCATAGAAAAGTGTTGTGATTGAATTATTTAGTGTTGGGAAAAGGAAACAAGAATTACCTTATCTCAATTGGATGATATTTTTAAGTTCACGTCATAAGCATGTAAAATGTAGAAAGAACCAATGAGTGTTGATGATCTAACCCTAGCCATATATAAATTATATAAATATATCTAATATGTTGTGGAAAGTGACCAAATAGTTGTGTAAATAAAAAATAATTAAAGATGTAATATATATAGATATAGTTTCCTCAGTGGCCTTGGCCGTTAGGGAACTGATTGCTTAAAAAAACCTTTTTTGGTATCATTATGTGGTTTCCCCCACTTGTGGCCCTTCACTGATAGCAAGGTAACAAATTCATGAAACTAAAATTCTGAACAATCCTCCCATTATGTTGTTCATCAATTATAGGTTCCATTGGTTCTATCTTAACCTCCTTGTGTACTCTTTGATTTTGAAGAGTCAAATTGGATGGCATGAAAAAAAAACCCTAAAACACACATAAGATTCTCAATAAAGAATGCTAAGTTATAATATGCCTTTATAGTATTCCCGAGTTATAAAATTCCTTTACTAAATAAAATTAACTCTAATCCAAGTGTACATTTATAAGCTAATATAATAAATTATTGGTGGCTCTGCCCACAGGGTCTTCACTTAGTGAAACCATGTCATAGCACCTTCATTCATGGGATTTTAAAGAATAACCCTAATTTAACTAGATATTGATAAATCATTTTGTTTACCCCCCTCCCAATACATATTTCCAATTAAAAAAACCCTATTTTTACAATATATTCCTTATTTTTACTAGAAACCCCCTTTTATATCCCCTCAATACCTATAAACCCCCCATACTCTATTCTCACGCAGCCAGGAGAGAGGAGCTGTCTCCACTGTCATTTACTTTTTTCCACACAGAGGAATCGAGTGGGTTTCAATCTGTATTTGGGATTTGGTGTGAATCTTCTCCCACGCACTGGGTTCTACGTTGTTGTTACTCACGCAACAAGCTAGGAGTCGTTCGGTCACTATCACCCACGATTTTTCCTATGGAGAGCCATTTTACCGCTCAGGGACTGTGTGTAAGTTTTCCCTACCGATTTGTGGCTAGTGCATATGTTTTTCCCTTTGTATTTTGGGGTCTGGTGCAAGTTTCCCTCACGCACAGGTTGGGAGACTGTATTTTCTTCCCCAGTGTAGTCTATGTAAGTTTTCCCGGTGACTTCGTGGTCCAGGACGGACTGTTGTTTTCCCCATGTTGTGAGCTGTGTTTACTGATGCATTTTGGGATTTTTTTAATTCACTTGGGAGTCATTTTGGCCATCATAGGGCCAAGAACAACTTAGTAGTCGTTTCCCTGTTTAAGCTACAACTGCTGATTAATTGCATGCGTGCAATGGTTGGTCTTCGGACTGTGTTGGGAGCAGGGATGGGGGCTTGAGTTGCTTGACAAACCTGGTGTGTCTAGAAGCCACACAGACAGGGCTAGAAAGTTGGCTTTCTTCTCCACAACCCCTGAATAGCAATGGAAGGGAAGTCAGGACCTAAGGGACTGTGTAGCAGAGAAGGGACCGATTCCTTGTGTTGGGTGTGTGTGGGTGTCTTAGAAGTCAGGCTAGTTCTGGTGTAGGTGTTCCTAGCTCTGTAATGAGCTCACCAGCTTAGCAATTAGCCTTTCCCAGCTCCTTCATGGCCTGATAAACCCAACTGTGTTGGCTTGCCTATGTTTTGTGTATCCTTGGCTATGTGTAAGCCTGCTTGTTCCTTGTTCCTTGTTCCTTGGGGAATCATGCCCAGCTTGGGGGTGGCGGCGTTGCTGAGAGATTAAGGAGCACGCTGGCCTATGGTTGGGTGGAACGTTGCAGAGACGTAGATGGTTGTGGGACAAGTTCTTTACAAGATAAGTATTCTTGTCTAATTTACTTCTGCAATCATATTTGATGTTTAATGAATAACGATGAACATGTTGAATGCTTGTATGAATGTATGATGCTTCCGTTGTGTATGATAAATAATTGTATCTATATATGTTCTATTCAATGCATTTTGTTTTCAGCATTTCAATTTTTATGAATGCACATATTCATGGGGCTAGTTGCCCGAATGGTTAAGGCCATGGTAGCGTCCTCTTCGCTGGTCGGAGGATCGGGGTCGTTACACATTCATTCAAATGATGTAATTAAAATATGCAATATGTAGGTTTATACAAACAATTTATATACCTCCATCCACTACATATATCGTTGTTTTGAGATCTGGCTTATCATTGGATTAGTACACAAATATTTATTTCCATTTGATCACTCCCACATTGATTAGCTATGGTTCTCTTTGAACTTCCACTATAAGGTGAGTTTATTTTATGATTTTTGGGCCAACATTTTCCTGAAGAAGGTTAGCAAGTTACTCCTTTGGGTAAACAAACCATACAAAATTTAACTGATAACGTTACAAAGAAGAGTTTACAAGTGATTCAGGTTGTAAGGTTTTCTTGATGAGTTTGAAGGGAGGAGGCGTCGTTCTTAATTTTACAATAGATCCTCATGTGTTATTGATGTATCCTTGGTGGAATCTAGCAGTGAACGGTAATCTCTTATGGAGAAAATGTGTTTTCCAGAAACGCTCTTCTTGGTGCCGTGGGATTCTCAATAATCTAGTTTGGGAAGATGTGGCTAGGGATTTTGGGGCAGATCACTAGTTTCTTCAACCAATTCCATCATATTTATGTTGAATTTCTCATTTTTTGAAATACATAAAGCCTTTCGTAGATATCTCATAAATCTTGAAAATGTCATAAAAAGACTCTATATACTATAATTTTGTTTATATAAAAAAATTATAAAATTTAAAAAGGAATACATATTTCAAAGGCTCCATGGTTTTACTTTACTAAAGACTTACATAACTTTACCTAAGATGTGCAAAACACTGAAGCTAATGTCTTTCTCTAATAAAGTTAAATATTTTTTGAAAAATAATAATTTATTTATTAATATAATATAATAACTTATATAAGTAAATGTGGCTAAATAATTTTCAAAAAATAATAATTTATTTATTAACATAGTATAATTATAAAATTTTAAAGAGGAGTGCAAAGGCTCTATTACATAATTTTATATATTGGCGTCGGGTTCTTTCTTGGTTAGTTTCGCATTGCATTACTGTGTTTTTGGCGGTGACATTGTTAGCAGGTCTCCTTCTGGTGTTTTGGTTTTGGGTGATAGGGTGGTGGAATAATTTTATCCATTCAGTGGTTTCTTGGCGCTTGTTGTTTTCTTGGATGTTTCTTGAAGGAGTGTTGTGGTTTTAATGGAGTAATTTCAACTTATATGGGTTTTACTGGTGCAGAATTCTGGACTTTTAGCTTGGTGTCGGTTTGTCTTGGCGTTGACATTGCTTGCAGGATTCCTTTTGGTTTTTTGTTTGGTTGTTACAGTGGTGGAAAATCCCTATCATGTTGGTGATTTCTTGGCGATTGTTGTTTATGTTGTTGGTTTCTTGGAGGATTGTAGCGGTTTGCCTGGTGCACTGCAGACTTTTAAAGGGATTTACAGGTGCAGAATGCTGGACATTTGAGTTGGTGTCGGTATGTATACACCTACACTGTTGTGATCGATTATTTTGTTTCGACTTAGGTATATACTTATTTCCTGTGTATATCTAAACGTGGGTTGGCTTTAGTATTGGTTTGATTGAAGTTTTAGTCTTTACCCCATGTCCTGGGTACTGTATTTGGGATTTTATCATGGATGTTATATGGTTTTTCTATTGTTGGCGGTAGCAGTTAACTTTTGTCGGTCTTTCTAGTTCTACAGTGTGCTTTGGGTGGAGGGTGCATTTCTTTTTCCTGGGGTTTACCTGCTTTGTTTTGAGCTGGTTATTGTCTGGTTAAGGCGGTGGGGCTGTTGTTTGGAATCCGGTTCAAATTGTGGTCTTTTGGGATTAGGGTTCTGTTTATCTTTGCGAGTGGTGTGATGACTTAACGGGAGGCTAAAGCTTTAGCCCGTTCACCACAAAACACCTGGGTTTTTAATTCATCGAGGGTGATCCCTAAGGGGATTTCTGAGGATCTGCAGTGTTCGAAGCCATCTGTGTTGGAAATGGTGTCTGCTGTTAAGAAGCATTCTGATTTTTGCTTTAATGATTTCTCTGGTGCGAATGTGAAGGATTTGGGTCTTCATATGGAGGAGGATTGTTTTGAGAGTTTACTATTGGTGAATGGGAGAAAATTAGTTTTGAATCTTGGCTCCTTACCGGTTGCTTCTCCTTTATTTAGATAGAATGATTTACCAATACTGAAAACTTCGGAGCTTGTTGAGTCCTTGATTCCTTCTGTCTGTATTAAGTCCACTGCGTCGAACATATTTGAGGGTTTTGGTGACTTTGGGGTCTCTTCTGGGGATAATGTTAGGGTTGACCCACATGTGCATACTGTTATGAAGAAGGGTTTTGGTAAGAAATCTAGTAAATGTGTGTGAAAAATGGAAAAACCATTGCTTTTGGTAGTGGGAGAGGATGTTCCTTTAAATGAACTTGTTCTTACCAATGCCCTTACTCTTGTGGGTCGTTTTGGAGGAAGAAAATTTAGTCCTGATGGTTTACATAGATGGGTTTCTAAACATTGGTTACAGGAGGTTAGCATCTGTCCAAAAATATTTATTCTCCCAAGGGGATGGTTGGCCTTCAAATTTCAGAATCTAGATGATGTGGAAGTCATTCTTAAAGGGAATTGGAAATGGGAGAATTCGGGACTTTTTCTCAAGCGCTGGACGCCTCTATTTGATCCGCGAATAGAGAGGTATGACTCTATGCCCATTTGGGTTAAATTGCCAAATTTTCCATTCGAATTTTGGTCTGTGGAATTTTTTAAGATGATTGGAAATTCTATTGGGACTTTTCTTGAGGCAGATTTGTCTTTTTTTAAAACTGGTATATGTTGTTTGGGGAAAGTATTGGTCCTTATTGATATGCATAATGGTATTGCTGAAGACATTGTCATTAAGAAACGAGATAGTGTTTTTACCCAGTCTCTGGATTATGTAGGATTACCCTTTCGGTGCAATCGTTGTCATAGCTATGGACATTTGCTAGCTCATTGTCACTTAACTTTTTTGAAAAATCAGTTGTCCTCTTTACCCAAGTCCAAAAGTGTTTGGCAGATTAAGAAAGTTGATACTCCTGTTGATTTTCCTGTCAATTTTCCTGCTACATTTCCTGTTAAAATTCCTAAAGAATGTCTTGTTGAATTTCCTGATGATTGTCCTGTTAATTTACCTACTGAACTAGACTTATCCATTGATATTCATGAGGGTATTATACCTTTGATTCCAGTTAACTGTGAAAAAATTGTTTATCACCTACGATGTCTTTTATTTGTGTTAATTCTGTTGAACCTATAGATGAGGGGAATTCTGATTCGACTTTAAAACCTCTGAGTCTGATTTCTTTGGTTGATTTTGAGGAGGGTAACCTTCTCAATAATTTCCTAAAGGCAGGTATGGATCATCTGGATAATTTTATTTTGGGTGAGTCCAGCCTTAAGGATTTAGGGTTTTCCTCCCCTATTAAGGAGTCCAAAGGAGTTGGACCAGGTTACTTTATGAGATCTCGTTCCAAGGTATTGGATTCTGTCTTAGCTCTAGGTTATAAGAGATTTTTGACTCCTACTAATTTAGTTGAGTCTGTTAAGGGGTTTGATCCTTCTGATGTTGTTGGGGCACTTAGAGATGTGGATGCCCGTTGTAGGGTTTCATTATGATAGTTATGACCCTTAATTGTAGGGGTTTAGCTAGTAAACCTAAAAAACTAGCTATATGTAGGCTAGTGTCTGATCAGTCTGTGGATGTTTTGTTTTTACAAGAAACTATGGGTGATGGGGTTCTGTTTGCTGGTAATATGGAATTATTATTGCCTAGGTGGAATTTTTGTTCTATGGATGCGAAAGGGAAATCGAGGGGTTTGCTAGTGGGCTGGAGAAATCGTTTTCTACTTTCCTTGAATTCTTGGGCAATGGAATCAGGATTATGTGTTTCTCTATATTCTACTGAAATTCAAATGGAGATTTGTTTTGTTAACATATATGGACCATATGTTGATAGGGAAGGGTTCTGGAATGATCTCTTGTATTTTATTAGTGCTAACTGTACTAAGATTATTTTTGGTGGGGATCTGAATTTTTCCATGGGGATATCATAAATTTGGGGAGATAGGGCTAGAATTAACTATCTATCTGATTTTTTTTCAAAAATTTTGGATGATCATGGTCTAGTGGATATCTTGCCTAATGTGACTCTACCCACTTGGAATAATAGGAGAGTTGGCAGTGAGAATGTTAGTAAAAGACTTGATAGATTGATGATTTCTGTAGACCTATTGGAATATGAGCTTTGCTTTCGTTAATGGGTGGGTTATGGGGGAGAATCAGATCATCATCTTGTATTTTTACAGATTTTGGGTCATGATAATAAATTGCGTTCTCCATTCAATTTTAATCCTCATTGGTTGGAGCATGAGGATCTGGTTATTTTATTGAAAAATACCTGGAAGGTGTTTGATGAGAATTCTATTTTGTCTCCTGATTCTCAGTTTTCTGCTAATCTTAAAAAGATTAAGAATGTTTCTATTTGTTGGTCTATTAAAAGGAAATAAAAAGACACTAAAGATTTAGTTAAGATTGAGTTTTTATTAGAGGATGCTTGTTCTAATTTAGGTTTTGGTTTTTCCACTACTGAGGATAAGGCTTCTCTTTATGTACTAGAATCTAGAAAGAGAAAGATTTTGTTAGACAGAGAAAAATAAGCTAGACAGAGAAGTAGGGCTATTTGGTTGCTTTGTGGTGATGATAACACCCCTTTCTTTCATAAATTTGTGAATCACAAGAAATATACAAACTCTATATGGAAGATTGCAGATGATAGGGGAAACATTGTTGAGGGTTTTGAGTTTATTGCTGGGGCGGGTGTTTGTCACTTTGAAAGTTTATTTAAAGAAGATGCAAATCTACATCTGCCTGAAATTCTGGATATTGTTGATAATTTTCCTTCTAATATTTCTGAAAGTGAAAATTTAGATCTTATGATTCCTGTTACTATTGAGGAAATTCAGTTTAATTTGTCTATCACTAAAAATGATAAGATTCCTAGACCTGATGGGATCCCTGTGGAAGTTTATAGGGCTCTTTTTGAGGTATTGGGAAGGGATTTGTTAAGAGTTGTTGAAGATTCCAGAATCAGTGGGAAGATCCCTGCTGTATTTAATACCACCTTTCTTGCTTTGATTCCCAAGACTGATAGTCCTAAGTCATTTGATGACTTTAAACCAATATCTCTATGTAATTTTATATATAAGATAATTGGTAAAATCATTTCTACTTGAATTAAAAAGATCTTGGGAAGAATTATTTCTAAAGAACAGTTTGGTTTTTTGCCCGGTAAACAGATTCATGAAGCTATTGGAATTATTCAGGAAGGCTTACATTTCATTCATTGTAAGGGTTTGAAATCTGTTGTACTTAAAATTGATATATCTAAGGCATATGATCGTGTGAATTTGACATATTTACGGGTAATCATGTCCAAAATGGGATTTTCAGTATCTTTTATTACATGGGTGATGAGCAGTATTACTTTTGTTTCTTTTGTTGTTCTTATAAATGGGGTGCAATCTACTTTTTTTAGATCTGGAAGGGAGCTCAGACAAGGATGCCCTTTGGCTCCTTTACTTTTTTGATTGTGGTAGAAGGATTGAGCAGGTACATTCTTAAAGCCCAAATAAGTGGGGCTTTTCAGGGTATCTCTTTTGGCAACAATATTATTTTGTCTCATATATTATTTGTTAATGATATTGTATTGGTCACAGATGGTTCTGAACAGTCATTATCAACTTTATATGAGGTTTTGATGGTTGTTTGTTTAGCTTCTAGAATGATTATTAATGAGGATAAATCTTCTTTTTATTTTTCTGGATTGGAAGAATCCGAGTTGATTTGAATTCAGAACATATTCTCTTTTAATGTTGAAAAAATTGAGATGGGTATGAAATATCTTGGTTTTTATTTAAAACCTTGCAGATATCTGTTGAAATATTGGAATTGGCTCATTACCAAAGTGGAAAAGAGAATTAAGAACTGGAGTTTTAGATGGTTATCTAAGGGAGGAAAACTTATTTTGGTTAAGGCTGTTCTTGCGGCCCTTCCAGTTTATTGGATGCATTTTTGGATACATGTGGGAATTCTTGAAAGAATCAGAAAGATATGTTTCAAATTCTTATGGTCTGGAAATGGTGAGGCTTTTGGACTAGCATGGACTTCATGGAAGGAGCTGGCCAATCCCAAGTCTTTGGGAGGCCGGGGTCTGAAAATACCTGCCTTATTTGCAAAATCCCTTGCTGCTAAAAATGTGTGGAATTTGATTAATGGCACAGGACTTTGGGTGCAGATTGCTATCCAGAAGTACATTTCACCATTATCTTTACTAGATTGGATAAGGAGCGATGTAAAGAAAAAGAATGGCATTTCCATTTGTTGGAAATGTAACCTGGTGATTTGGCCTCATTACATGCATGGAAATATTGTGGCAATATTGGAAGCTGAATTAAAAAATGATACTGGTTTGGATGCATATTTGGTTGAAAATTTATTCTACCAAGATTGTACACTGGCTGAAGCCACTGAGTTGATCCAGATTCTATTCAGCAACACACTCTGAGCTGTGTTTTCAAATTAAGAACCACACAAATGTAACCTTTCTCAATCCCCCTATTGGATTCATCTTGCCACCCTTGGGAGAAGTGGAATACCAGTTGTAGATGTCTTTGTCTGGTAGCATTTTTCAAAGAATGAATATGATATATGTTATTTTCTTCAATATCTCTTACGATGACATAAAGACAGGATCTTCTGGAGGTCTTTAGTCATTACATTGTGATGTACAATTCAGTTTAAATCTGAAATACTAAAATAATATGGAAAATGACAATATGAAATTTGCAGAACCAAATAGTTATAGTTTATAGACTAGCCTTATATATATTTTGGCGACTTATCTATGCTCATATTCTAGTAAGTTGAAATGTCCTTTTGTCTTCACCATATTTAATTTCTTGTAGTTGGGATAAAAGTTATAAAACTTCCATAAGCACCAGCCTAGATTGTTTTCTATTATGTTTATAACATTTTCTGGTGATTGGCATACATATAGCTCTTTCTCCATTTATTCTGTTTACAAGTTGAGATACACAAACACATGCACATATATCATTATATATATATTGTATGTGTATGTATACTGTAGAATGTTTTTACTTATATGAGTTTTCTGAAGTCATTTGGGACATGGTGTTTGATAAAATTTGGTAGTGGATGCTCAGTTAGAGGAATAATATATTTTGTAGTTTTGGGGAATAGTTAATGAGCACTGCAATGGTTATAAGTTTATAACTAGGGTTGGATTAATGTAACCTACTAATAATAAATAAGAATTGAAAAAGGTATGCTTTTTCTCCCAGGATTTACAGACGTTCTTGCAGTAGAGAGTTTGAAATATAGCTTTTCTGTCCTTTTGTTCATATTTTTATCAAAGGCGCATAAGAGTTATTCTTTGGGAAATGAATGTGATCTCTATGATGTTGATCATTATGGGTGAAGTCATGTGAATCCACAATATACATCGAAAGAAGCAAGGTGCATTGTAGAATGTATGTGGGGTATCATGTCAATATACTAGGTAGAAATATAAAGGGGTATAAAAAATGTAAATGAAAGAATGGATACATGCAATATATAGTGAAAATAGGGTTTTTTTAAAATCGGGAAGGCATATTGGGAGGGGGTTAAAAAAATGATTTTGGGAGGTATTTTCCAATATTTTTTGAAAATAGGGGTATTGTTTCATATGCCACGAACGAACGTTCTATGACATGGTTTCACTAAGTGAAGACCCCGTGTTAAACTTAAGCTTAAGAAACCAATATTTATAAATTTTTCATATACAAAATGTAACATGGACAAATTGGAAAGTTATAAATATGAAAATAGGATAACCATTTATTTAGTACTTTAATTTAAATTAAGAACCACACAAATGAGAGCACTCTTGATCCACAAAGTGAGATTCAAGGGATTTCTACTTTTAAGCAGTTGAAATACTTTTGAAAGATGAAAATTTTAAATAATACAGTAAACAACTTAACAATGAAAATAAAACAAGCTAGAAATCCCTTGTTTTATTTTCATTGTTAGACATTAGAGCAATATAAGAGTGCTCTTCGGCTTCCTCACACCTCCAGTTTTGTTAAGCCACTGAAATGATGAATTCATGACAATTCAGGAACCATTTCAAAGGTTGTTATGAATGCAGGATAGTCATGATCAATTGGCTGCCAGAAATGCTCTATGGAAGAGCAAGGTGGTATGAATGATACGCCTGTGAAGTAAGGAGTATCTAAACACTTCATTTAATTGCATGAATGATATGACTATACCTTGCAATGTTAATATGATAGTGATTGCATGAAGTAAATGAGCTTTGATAATACTGATGTGACTAACAGCTGGAAGTATTTGAATTTTATAAATTCTGAAAATGCTTCAGTGATGGTTGTAACAATACAAAGGTTATATGCATCCAGATTTACCAAATGTTTGGTTGATTGAAGCTCATGTTTCAAGTAGATTATTTCGAGCATGGCAGTGAGAGGTAAGACCCTGACCAATGCCAGAATCTACCATGTAAAAAAAAAAAAATCCAAACTTTATGAGAAGAGTGTCATGGTTGTGAAAATAGTTGGTGTGCATAATGGGTTGTTAAATTTGAATTATGAATTTCAGATTTAAGAAATTGCTAACGACTACTAATCACTGTTGGATTGTGTAAGATTGTGTCAGGAGGGACGCATGGTAAGTGGGTATTCGTGTTATGTTAGTAAGCATAAAATTATAATGGGCATAGTAGTGCTACTTACAAGAGACCCACAATTGAGCAAGTCAATTTCTGTAGTAGATAGAATTGCAATTCTTATTGAATTTGATTGCTAATGTCATTGCTTGGTTATGGAACGATCAATTTGGATTGTAGTATCAGGTAATGATTGACTATTTGGCTATTTGATGAATGTGTCAGGGGTACACACTGCAGGAAGATCATGTGTGATGTCCTGCAGAAGCCAAACTTCATGGGAAGGTTTTCCCTTATCTTGGAAATGGGTTTCGGTTGAAACGCCATCGGACATTTTGGAAATGTCTCATCTACACTGCATGTTTGGTAGTGACATGAGTGAGATGGTATAGATTATGTCGGTGAGACATGTGTGGATATGTAATGTAAAAAGGAAGCATGGATGGGGGCTTGGCTTGCTTAAACCTATTGATTTGGAAACCACACAGACAAAGCTAGAGGGCTGACTTTCTTCTCCACAACCCTAGGATAGCACTGGAAGGGAATGCAGGGCTTGATGGACTGAGTAGCAGAGAAGGGACTGATTCCTTGTGTTGGGTGTGTGTGGGTGTCTTAGAAGTCAGGCTAGTTCTGGTGTAGGTGTTCCTAGCTCTGCAGCGAGCTCACCAGCTTAGCATTTATCCTTTCCCAACTCCTTGACGGTGCCTAACAGATATAAAGGCATACTGGGACGGCTAATGGATAAGTGTTATGTGACCCTTGCTATGAATATGCATGTTTAATTATTAAATTCCATATGCAGAACATGTTTTGATTTAGTATCCATTATGACCGAATGATATGAAATGTGATTACAGTTTTGAAGCAATAACACTAATGAGTTTGCTTGTATTGCTTGTGTTGCTTGTGTGGACAGGCTAAAGGTAAAAGGTAAAGGTAAATGGTAAATGGTTGTTGTGAGGGGTTGCAGAGTAAGGGTTATTGTTGATATAAGTGTATGTTGATATAAGTGTGTGCTAACATAAGTGTATGATGGGCTCTGATATGCCTGAGGATCCATAGTAGATCCTAGACCTGGAAATGGTCGTGGTAAGTTCCAAGCCCAGTTGACATGAGAATGTACTGGTTGGACATTAATAATTTGATGTTGTGGAGCAGTCGGCGTGCTGACCTGACATCTAAGTCCATAGGTGATCCCAAGGCTTGCAAAGCGAAGCAGGATCCTATGGACCAGAGAGGAAACGCACAATACAGATAAGTATTGGATTATTTTGCTTATGACTAAACATGTGTATATGATTTGGTTATGATGTTTTATCTCTAGAACAAGATAAAACCGATGAGAATAAACTAAACATGTGAATATATTCAATGTTGGATATAGGTATCGCTGGGAGCGAGGACTATGAGAGCATCTTAGAGATGCATGTGGACATGTGACGGTCCTGGAGAGCTCGGAATGAGCGGTAATGAAAAAGGTGCTAGTAAGACGGGGGAGTCCTAGCAGCCGAGACTAACCATGTGGAGAGACCTATTGGTTTAGAGGTCTGGAATAGACCGAAGACACTAAGTGTCATGACCAAGAAGGATTGGTCCAGCATTCACGGTAAAGAGAAAGAGGCTGAGAGCATGAAAAGCCACAGTGATGGTGTGGGTTCCAAGATGGAACAAAATAAAGAGGGGAAAAAAACTCTTACTACTCTCTCTTGCCTTTTG